>CM034470.1:10824159-10922647 GCA_019925255.1 Litchi chinensis | reverse complement strand
TTGTATAATAATGATTCATATTTCAATATAATATAAGAAGAGTTATTGAATCTAAAGTGGGTAAAATCCACAATCCAATTTTTATACAAATTATAACATGAGTTTTACATTTATTGAAAGATGATCAAAATCTATGTTTCAAATGCATTGGATCAATCCATATTTAAGTTATTAAGTGATATTATAAAATTATTTTTAAAATATGTGGATTTAAAATTAAAAGAATTTACATTTGAACTTAAATAAATACAAATAGTCCTTGCAGCAGGAAGTACCAAATTTTGAAATAGCAATAACTCTCTATTGCTACATATTAACACAAGAAGTCAATTGAACACAGTGAAGATCATTGAGGACAGCTATCTAAAACATAATCTTTTCTTGCATTAGTGAGAATGACATATGGATCCTTTATTAAGCAACCAAGAAATCAGCACTGTTTAGTGTTTACTTTCCATGTCTCTTCAATAATTATTCAAACTAAATCAAACCATATGTAGCAAAAATTTTTGAGCTTGAAGCAGTTGACGTGTGATAGATCTTTACAACCATAGAAGGGGAAACTTTCATCTTCATAGCATTTAGTAGGGAACTGCTTAGTTTGGATGTGCAATTAAATAAAGCAAATATTTGGTTGATGAAGATTTCAGCGCCTTAAAAGTTATGTTCCAGAAGTTGGTAAAAGTTCAAGAAGTACTTGCTGACATTTAATCGATGCGGTCACAGGATCTTCATTGGATACCTTTTTCCCACTTAAGCATTTGCATTATCACTTTATTTTATTTTTTTATTTTATAAATATATGTTACATTTATCGAGATCTCTTAATAATATTTTGAAATATGCTCCCAAACACAATATCTAACTCTATTATTAAACAATCAGGAGAGAGGGACCAATATTAATAGAAAAACTGTCATTATAGTTTAAGAGATTTAAATAAAATTTATCCCTCACACAAAACGGACCTGACCGAAATTATTTACGTTTGGTAGATGATACTCGAAACTGATTACACTCAGTAGAGCACTAGGTGCACTTGCTTGTCCACTGAGGCAAACAACTTTTGAGTTGCATTATCATTCTAATAAGCATATGCATTATCACTTTAACTGACTTAATTATGATTATGGTATCTTTTATTTGTTTATCTTTTTTGGATGACTACTTCTATAATCAGAAGATGATTCATTTTACAATAAGAGACTCACTTTCATACCTCATGTTTTAATAAAATATCCTATTTTAAAGTCAAATGAGGTGCTCAACCACTCCTATAAAATGTGGTATGTTGGTGTTTTTTGTTAATGGTAGGAAGTAACCATTTGTTGGTTCACTTTGTATGCAAGGGCTTGTGTATTGAATGAAAAGTAAGTAAATAGTTGAATGTTGAAGTAAAAAAATTCAAATTACAAATTTAAATGAATTTTTCATTTGGTTATAAATAAGGGCGAACTTAGTATAGGCTAGAAGGGCACGTGCCCCCTCTAAAATTTTATAAAAATTTATTATTATATGATGCTAATTATTAGATATTTAAATATATGAGTAAATTTATATATTTTTTTTCAAAGTAAAGATAATCACCAAAGGTTGAATGGTTTGATGGCAAGAGGCGTGTTTTGCCTTCTTCTGTCAGCAACAAATGACATAGATACTTACCAATTGAGTAAATCTTCAAACATTAAGTGTTTTGACTTCGAAAATATTTATATCCAACCATGAACTATGAATAATTTTTTTTTAATGTTTATGAACAATTATCATTTGTTATGACAAACTATTTTTTTAATCGCAAGTTATATCATAATTACATAAACTATTAATTAAATTTTCTTCAATTTTTCAATCTTTTTATTTTTTTTTCACATTTTGTTCATAACTTAATGAAGTTGTGAATTTATTTATGTTATTTAGTGCTGGTATATAAACTCACTAATGTTTTAACATTATTTTATGGGGTTTACTCGTTAAAATAATAAAAGTTACCATAACCAAATTTTAAAAATAAAAATATTTTTAACTATGTATGGATTCTACCTCCATTTATAGTTTAAATAATTAGCACACTTTCCTTTTATATTGGAGATGGAGTTTGAATATATATTTAACAATATATGTAAAAAGTTTTCTCTCTCTTCATATGATAAATTTTTCATAAAAGAACTCGTGTGAAGTATAATTATTTTTATCTTAAATTTTTATTTTATTTTACTTTATTATAAAGTGTCATTTCTAATATAAATGTCTGTGTCTGTCACTGGTTATAAATAGTATATGTATGAGTTACTGACGTAGTTCGTTAGGTCCATTAGAGACTTATTGGGAAAGAAAAATTAATCTACATCCTTTATACTAATCGTGGTAATGGGAAAATGTCACTTTACCCAAAAACAAATGAAAATTTTGTTTTTATCTACTTTTTTATAAAATTTTATTTTTAACCTCTCAAACATACCATTTTCATCATATACCAAAGTTTACCAAACTATCCTTAAAATGTAAAATGTGATTACTAATTGAGTTTTAATGGAATCAATTTTTAAGTGAACTCAAAAACCAGTATAGTGGACTTAAAAATTGAGACCGATTTTTAAGTGGATTTAAAAATCAATTCTACACAGTTGTTGTTTTGACATTGCATCTTATCGAAAATCTCAATTTTCAAGTCAAATCTAACCAAATCTAATTTAAATCATCAATACTCAATATCTAAAACACACAAAAAAAAAAATAAAAAATAAAAAAAAAAAAAATCAAAAAAAAAAAAAATATAAAAATAAAAACAATCAACTCATGAAAGATCTCATACTATGAGCAATGAGGAGGAGAACAAGGTAAACAAAGGCAATTTGAGTAAAATGAGTATATGGTATAATTAATTTGTTTGAGAGACTGAAAATAAATATATTTAAAAATATGATTAAAAACAAATTTTGATATTTTTGTATATTTTAAACCCTTTTACATGGACATGAGACATGGGTATTCGGCCCAAAGAAGCATCCACCTCATGCATTTGCAAACAGAAAAATTAAGTATACAGCCAACGATTTTTGTAAATCGAACCAAACCACGACAAAACAAATAGATCCATCAGTTTCGACCCAATTAATCACAGAAGTTGTCACGATTTAGAAAATCACCCTCAATGTGGTCAGGTTGTTGTTCCCTTTTAAAACACGCAACCAATCGGCTTTGCATTCAAGCCTCACACATCACTATATCATTATCAAATTGCCGACACTGAACGTAACAATATGTAAAGAAAAAAATTAAAAAAATTCCATCGAACGAATCCAATTCTTAAACACTGTGAGGCCTACGCTTTACGAATTTGATTGATGCATATACATCATTTTATCCGTTTATGTTTTTGTGGTCAGCAGTGAAGACAGCAACCTTGAATCAATAATCTTAGACTTACAGTGTCCTAAGTTCTTGAATCTTAAGTCTTGACTCCATGTTAGGATACTTCGGTGTTATAAAAAGTTATTACGATTTTTATCAAAACCCTGATTTCGTAACCTTTTAAATAAATTATATTATCATGCATGTTTAAAGTATCTAAGTCACTTGGATGTTTATGAGTCTTAGCACTAAAAAACGTTGTCTCTATATCTTCATTTTTATTAGTAAAATGTTCATGCATCAAATTATTTAGAATAACATAATAATCTAACATAAAAGAAGAACTTAATTCCAATATTGCACACACCACTCCTTATTACATTTTTATTATTTTTTTCTTTCTGGAAAAACCATGCATAATATTACATTAATTATTTGTGAACGGCTAATCGCAATGCTTAATATTCAAAGAAATCCTATCGGCAATGGTAAACCTTACTTAACTTTGGCATGATGATGAGAACTTAAAATTAGCATTAAAACAATCTAGAAACTAGAAAGTAATAATTAATATCCAGGAGTTAACATCTTGAAAAGTGAATGAATGTAACAAGGCAACAATAAGTGTTCAAACTCAGATTAAGAGACATAAAGGTGAGGGGTCCAAGATAATTGTATCGATAAAAACTAAATAATTAAATTGCCCTTAGAAAGTTGGTAATCATGAACGTGCATGAGTGGCTACAAATAATATTTTTAAGAAAGTTTGCCACCTAGAGTACAAACAAAGTTCCAAAAATCATTGTGTTGTTTTTTTAACATAGCAAAATGAGAACCAAGCAAAAGATGTTGATGTGGACACAAGTAATATGTGAATGAAGTTGAGAGTTCTAACTAGAGAAGCATAGAGGCTTACAACAACGTGCGGCATTACTCTTCGATTTAGCTTGCATCAATTAATTTGTTACTAGATAAGGTACTGATAAATTTTCTGAAAATGATTATAAACTTTTGGACTCTAGAAGGTAAAAATTACTACTGAGTGTCTGCATCAAATACTATAAAAATAGACAAAAACCCTCTAAAATGCTTTGGCAACATGTTACTTACAAGAAAAGAATTACAGGAGAATGAGTCAATAGAGTGTGCATGTTGCATACGATAACAGATTGTTGTAATAATTATAGGCTCCAGTTGGCATATGGGTTGGAATGAAATGGAATTGATTGGATTGAAATGGAATGAATTAGATTGAATTGAATTGTAATGGAATGAATTAAATTGGATTAAATTGTAATAGAAAATCATCATTTCATGTTTGATAAAATTTGTGATTAGATTAAAAATATCTCATATTATGTTTGGTGTGGGTTGAGATTAGATTGAAATAAAATTAATTTAAATACTTTATTATATAATTAAAATTAATTTGAATAAAAAATCTGAAGAAAGAGAAAAAATATTTTATTAATTTAAATACAAGGATTAATTTTAAATAGTAAAATATAGGTTAGATTTGGAATGAAATGAAATTAATTTAAATACATTATTATATAACTTAGTTTATATTATATATAAAGTTAATAACGTTTTAAATAAAATAAATCCTATAAATCATTTTTCTAAAAAGTTATATTTATTTTTTTAGAATTATATTATTTAAAAGCATGAGTAAATAAATATTAATTTTGGAATAACTCTTAATAAATGGATAATAACATTATTTCCAAATTTTTGTTTGCATATAATAAAATTAATTTTACAAAGTACATAAAAAATAAATAGGGTTGGTAAAAGAAACAATTAATAAGGAGAGAGAGAAAATTTTATTTATATTGAATTCTATTATCATTGAATTCTATTGTGAAGTTTGAGATTCAATATTTTAATGAAAATAGAATTGAAATGAAGATAGGATTGAAATTTCATTCCCAAGTTGGTTACTCCAAGCATGAGATTTGAGAATTTAAAGTATTCTGAATTTTAAATCAATCTCAAACATCATGCATCAAACATAGCAATAATGTGTTGGTACCTGTAATTGGATCGCTCGCACACTTGCCGTTGTCCTCATAATCCATATTGAACAACCAAATCGTGAGTCAAATAATGATTATGTATTAATCAAATAAATTATTTTCTAACAATATTTCTGGGTATAGATTAATTATACAATGGTCCAATGAAAAAGCCTTGGAAAACTGACCAGACAACTTTTTAGTGACAGTTTCAGAAATTATGGACCCAGCAGCATGAAATTAAAGAAGATTACGAGATTTAGGAGAAAATTAGAGGAAGCACACAAAGTGAAGGGTCCCCAATGCTGCTAAAAATTTTTGTAGATGGGTGGTGATATTTTCAATTCCAGTGACTTGTCTCGTTGGACTGCTGGACAGTGGATTTGCGGTGAACAGAGAAATGGACAAATTTGATCAATTCTTGGCTCATTATATCATTTTGTTCTCTACGGAGATTCCCAATTCTCCATTATTATTAGATTAGAACAATGTCTGTATTTACTAGGTATTAATATTTTATATAGTTATATAAGTATCGAAAAATCAGTATAGACCCCAAAATGTTTTGGTTTGTTTGTGGACAAAAGCTGGTTTACTGTCATGAGCTAAACGCTTGGGTATTCAAGTCCACCTTTTGCTTTTAGATGCAGTAATACAGTTGCAGAAGTTACTATAAATACTGCGCTTTGTGTTAATCATAGTTTCATTGTAAATGATATTAAAGAATTATGTCAGGAGGTTGGTATTGTAAAGTGTTAGGCCATTCCTGGATCTGAAAATTGTCTGGTTCATAATCTCGCTTTTTTAGTCTAAGTTGTCAAATGTTCTTCGTCAGTGGTCTAATACCACTGTCTCATGTATTTTCCCTGCAGTGGCTTTGGTATGTATATATATATATATATATCCTCTGCTTCAAAGGGGAAAAAAAAATAGCCGGTTTACTGTGTCAAACAATACGGTGTATTTAGACATCCAATAAAAAGTTACGGATACATATCGCCTTCGATCATTTACATGCAATTGTAGATCCCGAAAACCGATCTAATAATTAAGGCCAGAGTTTTTTGGTTGCACCCAAACACGTGCAACTTAATGTCTGAAAGCTGGTGGATGCCATCTGCCGTCTGCACCGAAAAACCAAAAAACCATATTAAGTCTGATTTCAGAATCTATTAAATAATGATAATGTGTGTGTCTAATTTATTCAAAATAAACCAATTTAGTGATGGTGAGCCTTGGCAATGCTAGTTGCCAGGTTTAATCTATTGATCTATTTATTAAATAAGGTTGAATCTATGGATGGTTGAAGGTTATTCAATTTAAGGTTTTTTTTTTTTTTTAATCGAAATTCGACGAGATTAATTATTACTTGTGTAACTTGAATAACTATTCTTATAATAAAAAATAACTATATTACAATAAAATAGTAAAAACTACCAATACAAACTTGGAAAATGCAATTTTTGAGAGTCAAATTCTCAGTGAACGAGAATGATATACAATAATTTGTGCTAAGTGACCATATAGAGTAAACATCTTAAGTAAAAAGTGGTACTTATTTTGCCATATATATAATTTCGACGATGTTAGATCTCAATAGATAGTGAATCGTGAATGAATTACTTATGCTAAAAGCACAAAGAGTAGTTGAGGAAACAAACCAAAATTAACGACTACAATTTGTCTAATTAGTTAATAATTTGAGAGCCTGAAATTAGCCAAGTGGGTGGGGGCAAATACAGAGAACCCCATTTCAGTAAAAGCCACGTTCCCTCCCATGAAAAAAATCCCAACGACTGAATCTCTCCTCTCGCCCTCAAACAAGGAGCGGTGCACAAAATTATCTCATTTTCATAATCCAAAAAATACTTCCCATAAAATAAACAAATAATTTAATTAAAAAAAAACACATATGTAGACACACTCTTCCACACAACACTACACGGCACAAAGACTTGTTTCTTCTTCTCCCGCGACCCATTAACCCATCAAATACCCGCTTCTTTTTTATTTGTTTTGTTTAGTGACCATTTCTTTCATGGCTTGGCTACTACGCTCACCATGACCCGAGCCCGACCCGACGACAAACCCAACCCAGCTGCTACTAGAGGGGGAGGAACCGCCATGAGAGTGATTGTACCATTACAGGGAGTGGTCCAAGGAAGAGGTGGTCTCTTTTTAGGCTCTGTGATCCCCTGTGCGCTCTTCTACTTTCTCCAGCTCTACCTCAAGCGGTTTCGCAATGACCCGGATGACCCGGACCACCCATCTTCTTCCTCTCCGGCGGCCAAATCCGGTTCTCCGGTCCCGTCCCCATCGAATTCGGCTGCCCAGTTGACGGACTTATCTGGGTTGCCTCGCTCTTTCTCCCGCTCGCTTTTGTCACCAAGAAGTGCTTGTGGACCCGCTACTGTGTCGACTCGGGTCGGGTCGATAGTGAGGAGCGCTGAGTCGCCGTTTTATGTTGGTTTGAAGCGGGTTGAAGAGGACCCATATGATGAGTTGGCTAATCCGAATGGGGTTTTCCAGCTTGGTCTGGCTCAAAACAAGGTAGCCTTGTAGTTTCTTCTTGTCTTTACTTGCTTTTATAGCGTTCTCCTTTTTGTTTATTGGTTTTGTGGAGACATAACGTGTGAATAGTACTTTTTCAATAAGTGTTTGAAGTAATTGGTGATTGTATAAATTTCAAGTCTTTAAACCAGTAAACGTTGTACAACAGTCAGTTTTTTGTTTTTTGGTTACTTTAAATGATGGTTATAGTGTAGTTTAGTTGATGGTCTAAAGTGTTTATTTTTTGGTTGGTGTAGTTGTCATTGGATTGGGTGAAGAATTGGCTTGAAGAGAATGTTAAAGAGGCGATAATGGGGGGACGAAAAAGTGGCATTGGTGGGATTGCTAATTACCAGCCTTTTGATGGAGTGATGGAGTTGAAAGTGGTAATTAATTATTATTTTTATCTAGCTTTTGCTTTTATGGTTTAAAAATCAGTGGCTGAATTGAATTGAGCAATGTATGTAGTGAGAATATTTCTACTCTATTATAGATATAGACAGTGTCGTGGATCGACAGGGACACAGATGTTGGATTTGACAACTCAGAAAAAATTTAGACAAGAGGATATGGCTCTGCATGTGTATGTTTTCATTTTTAGTGTTAGACTGGATTCTGAATTGTGGTTGTGTGTTTGTTTGTTTGTGGAAAGAACTATAGAAACTAAGACATTCTTCAAGCTTTTTGACAATGTGAAGTTTTGTTTTAAAATTTGTATTGTATTTCAAAATGTCTGGGGTTTTTTAGGCAGATAAAATTGCATTTTCCTATGATGGTCCGAACGAATTTTGATGAAGGTGACTTGAGAATTTTTTTTAATCAATCATTTTGATGTGAAATGACTATGCTTAATTTAGTCCATTATTAACATGTCAACTTCTTTTAAAGGCCAACAGTAGAAGTAGAATAATTTGACACTGCTCTAATTTGATAGATAACTTTTTTTTGTGAAAACTTTTGGTTCAATGTAACTACTATGGGAATTGTTCATGCATTTGTAGCTCGAGTATTTCACCGAACGCAGGTTGTTTCTTATTTGTAAGTTTCATAAAAATAAATGATTATATTAGTATTGAAGTTACCCATGTCTTTGGAGGACCAAAGTAGCATTAGAATAACTTTCTCTGGTTCTTAAGATGATGCTAGGGAAAGACCCCCCTCTCTGATTTCTTATCTTATACTTTAAGCTCTTTGAGCAACAGGTTGCCATTTTCATTATTTTCAGTTTCCTAGTAACTTGAATATCTGGTGTGTTTGTTTTGGTTAGTCTATTGATCTTGAGGTCATTGTGGGCCTTACTTGAATATGTTAATCTGCTAGCAATCCTACCAGCTCTGCTAGTTGAAGGCTCTGGATCTGTAGTTCTGCTGGCATTGACAAGGACCAGAAAAATCAAACTTTTTTTTTTGGGTGGAAAATTGGATGGTTTCTGAGCTGTATTGTCTTTTCCTTGTATTTTTTCATGCAAAATACTTTTGAAAATTAAGGATCCTTAACCTTACTTGACTTTCAAAGCATATTTTTTATTCTGATTTCTTAGGGGCCAAGATTGTTTTTAATAAATGAAGTTCATCCTGGAGCTTTTGTCTTAAGAATATGTACTTTGTGTTTGGAATGATATGTTATAAGTTTGGTGGTGGAAGAATATAATAAATCTTTAATCGCAGATGAAATTTTTCTAATTGTGTATACGCATAAATTTCTTTAATGTGTGCAAATGTTGTGTGATCATTTTAAGTGATTAAAAAGTTAACTTGCATGACTAAATGGCTGTAAATTGTAATTACTTATCTTCTCTTCAATGTTCATACTTGTGTATCATGAAGTTGATTGATCATGCAGTTTGCCAGAAGTTAATTAATGCATTTAGATCACTAGCACTAATATGTCCATTTGTTTAAATAATTTTTGACAGTAGTTATGGATTTGGATCTCCTTTGATATTAGTCTCTTGATTTTTTATATTGACCTTGCAAGGATTATGTGGTTATTTTGGGAATTATATGGTTTCCCTTTCATTAATTTGGTGTTTGTTAGTTCAAAACCTCCTATGTTCACACTCCAATGACTGTAAATGTTGCTTTCTTGTTCATGAATTATATTTCTGGAAACTGTTTTAGCCTTTCAATCTTCACCAAGTACCCCTAATCCTGCAGGCTGTAGCAGGATTTATGTCTCAAGTCATGGAAAAAGAAGCTTCCTTCAACCCATTGCAAATAGTATTAACAGCTGGTGCAACTCCTGCAATTGAGATACTTAGCTTCTGCCTGGCTGACAGTGGAAATGCATTTCTTGTTCCGACACCATATTACCCTGAGTAATTATCAATTTCCCTGTTTTAATTTGGGAAGTTTTCCAAGGAAAATGAGTACTATATGCCATAACTGAAGCTTTGAACTTAATATGCAGTTTTGACAGGGATGTAAAATGGCGAACTGGGGTAGAGATAATACCTGTTCCCTGCCGTAGTGCTGACAACTTCAGTGTAAGTATTACTGCTCTGGACCGAGCATTCAACCAGGCAAGAAAACGTGGTGTGAAAGTTCGTGGGCTAATAATTTCAAATCCAGCAAATCCTGTTGGCAGTCTAATTAATCGGGAAACACTTTACAGCCTTGTGGACTTTGCTAGAGAAAAGAACATCCATATAGTCTCTAATGAAATACTTGCAGGCTCCACTCATGGAAGTGAAGAATTTGTAAGCTTGGCAGAAATTATGGATTTGGAAGACCTTGATCAGGACAGAGTTCACTTAGTATACAGTCTATCAGAAGACCTCTCTCTTCCGGGTTTTAGGATCAGTGTTATCTACTCGAACAATGAGAATGTTCTGGCTGCTGCTAAAAAATTGGCTAGGTTCTCTTCTGTTTCAGCTCCAGCACAGAATTTGCTTGTTTCGTTGCTTTCCGACGCAGAATTTGCTCAAAAGTTTGTGAAGTTGAATAGGGAGAGGCTTCAAAGAATGTATGTTGAGTTTGTGGCAGGGTTGAAGCTGTTAGGCATTGAGTGCACAAAGAGTAAAGGGGGTTTCTACTGCTGGGCTGACATGAGTGGATTAATCAGCTCTTACAGTGAAAAAGGGGAACTTGAGCTTTGGGATAAGTTAATAAATGTGGCTAAGGTCAGTGTTACTCCTGGATCTTCTTGTCACTGTATTGAACCTGGATGGTTTGGTTTCTGTTTTGCTTCATTGACTGAAAAAGATATCCCTGTAGTTATTGAACGAATACGCAGAGTCTCCGAAACCTATAAATCTTCCAGTTGAAATGCTGTTGGTTCATTTTGCGAGTAAATCACATATAGATTCTTGGTATGAAGCTTGTCTCACAATTGTTTGTTTTGTAAAAATTGGAAGTAGCCAACAACCTTCTACAGAGCATCAAATGCAAAGGTAAATTGACTAGGTTGCCGTAGAGTAGGAGTTGCTGATACACATCATCATCAGGACTCAGGAGGTGATTTCAAAGAGCTGGGTCATCAACATGATCCCGGCTGGTGTAAGCACACAGAATGGTCCTCTACAGCTCAATTGGCTTCATCATTTGTCTATCATTCAAGTAAGAGTGTTTCCACAGCTTTAATGCAAATATAGACAGAGAGTGGAAGTAGTAATGTTCATAATTAATTTATATGTATAATATCAGTTATTCGCTTGTAATAAGCATATATGATTCTTTCATTTCAGTTTCAAATAAACCAATGCAAAGTGCCATGCCTTAACATGCCATGAAGAATAGTTTATTATGCCCGGTGACAGTCACATCTTCTAAAATTGAGTGCCAAATGCCCAATACATGCCACGTAAATTAGATCTGACAATCTGTACAATAATGTGATTTTGCTCTTATTCTTGAGATTTGATGGCCAAGTTGTAAGAATTTGGTGTTAACACGAGAACAATAATATTAAATCAGTCATAACTCGTCCATGACCATGTGTCTGTGTTGGGCCGTGAACTCCAAGTGAGACATGATAGAAGAGCAATATTAACAAGCGAAATAAGATTTAATTTTTAATTTTACTATGTATTTGCCACCAAATGGGATGCAAGTGATGCAACAAATGAATCTTTTTATTGAGACGAAAGTAAATGTCAACAACAATTGATTATGGTAATCCCATGTTGAATACAAAAGAATCTTTTTTTTTTTTTTTTTTTCCTTTTTCTGTTGTTTGAATAAATAAGCAACTTCTTTCCCATGTCTGCACAACTAACCCACATTCCCTTTCCAGCTAGACTACAAGCACTTATAAATCTTTGCACCCGAAAAAAAAAAAAGACTTGCTAATTTGACTCTTAGGTGGTCCAATGAACCGCCCTGCATTGTTCACATTATGAGCCTAGTCCATTTCTGATGGACTCAAGAACCTGAACAACTTCAGCCATGCTTAGTCTTCTTGCAGGAGTCTCTGATGTACAATTGAGCCCCAACTTCATAACCTGAATCAACTCATTCTCCACAAAACCGCGCAAACTTCTATCAAAACAATCAGAAGCAGAGCCACTCTCCAACAATTTCCTAACATATTCACACAAAACCACCACCTCATTTGCACTGGGACTCTCCACAGGTTTCCTCCCTGTGACCAGCTCCAAAAGAATCACCCCAAAGCTATAAACATCGCATTTCTCACTCACTCTGAAGCTTTGAGCCAACTCTGGCGCTACATACCCAACTGCATTGTGGAATTTGGTTAAACCGTAGTTGTCCAGAATTGGGAGCAATTTTCCAAGTCCATAGTCAGACAATTTAGGCTCATATTTCTCATCTAAGAGTATGTTAGTGGATTTGATGTTGAGATGAAGTATTGGAGGTCTACAGTCATGGTGAAGGTATGCAAGTGCTTTTGCTGTTCCAAGAGCAATCTGAAATCTCCTAGACCAGTGCAATTCACTATTGCCAACACCAGTACTGGTGCCTGGATAATCAAGTCCGTGTAGATTATCATACAGATTCCCATTTGGAATAAATTCAGATAGAAGTAACTGCAGTGTCGTTGACCAATAATAACCTTGAAAGGCAACCAAATTGGGATGATGAAGGTTACCTAACCGTCCAATTTCTAGCTCGAATTCCTCTTGATTTCTGATCCTTCCCATAGTCTCCAGCCTCTTCACTGCAATCGAAACCCCACCTTCAAAACTGGTTCTATATACTGATCCAATGGAGCCACTGCCTATCAGACTTTCCTTGTTGAGCAAAGCTTTGTTGCCAGCCTCCCAATCTTCGTATTTTGATGGTAAACTCTTGCTGAAAAGAACCAATTTCCCAATTATAACATTTGCCTCTGTTGAACCTGGTGGTGTGCTCTCGACAACCATTGTCTCATCGTCTCTTCTCCTCCTCCGCGCCCTGATATTCATAACGGACACCACACAAACCCCAGTAAGGATCACTGCTGCAGCAACAATTGCCACAATGGCAGAAACGCTAAGAACCCCCCGCTTCTTTGATGTAGGAACAGCATTATTGCCACCTGAAGAGCAGGAGGTCTCCAAAGGGGCACCACAGAGTCCAGGATTGTGGAAAAATGCCAATGCACCAAAATGCTGTAAACTCGAAGGAATAGTACCCGAGAGATTGTTGAAAGAAAGATTAAACTGTACTACAACATTCAAATTCTCGAGGGACAAAGGGATTGGTCCAGAAAGTAAATTTTGTGACAAATCAAAATATTGGAGTTTGGACAAGTTCCCTAAACTAGGTGGAATGGTTCCATTAAGCTGGTTTTGGTGTAAATCTAGGATTTCTAAGTTTGTCAGGTTATATAAACTAGGAGGAATTTCTCCCACTAATTCATTACCAGAAACATCCCTGCAACAAACAAATTTTAAATTCCTTAGAATTGATTAAAAGAAGCATTGCCTCAACTATAAACGGGATTAAAATAGAGAGTGACTGAACTCACAACTGACGAAGAAACTGGCACTTGCTTAACTCATCCGGAACTTCACCAACAAGCTTGAGATTGTGCAAATCCAAAACCTCAAGGTACTCAATGCTTCCAAATTTCAAAGAGATCGATCCATCGATGGAATTATTGCCCAATCTAATCAACAAAAGCTTGCCCAAATCAGTAATCCCAGTTGGGATGCTCCCAGTCAGCCTATTAAATCCCAAGTCAAGAAATTTAAGGTTTCTACATTTGGTAATGCTCAATGGAATCTCTCCAGTTAACTCATTCCATGAAGCATCAAAAACTTCTAGTCCCTCACCGCAAGCTCCAATGTCAGGAATCCCACCTTGGAAGCCATTATGTGACACATTGAAGGAACTAATATTCTTCAATGCAAGAGCCTCAAATGGAGCCAACCCACTCAACATGTTGCTGCTGAGATCCAAATGCTTCATTCTCTGGCACTTGGATATGGCCTCTTGGACACTCCCAGTTAAGGCATTGCCCACCAAAGACAGATATTCTAACACCCCAATATTGCAAATTTGGGAAGGCAATTCACCACTAAGATTGTTGTAAGAGAAATCAAACCCTTCAAGATAAGAACAATTGGCAATAGATGTAGGAATTGAACCTATAAGCTTGTTGTGTGACAAAGACACAAACCTGGTCTTGTAACAATGTTTAAACAAAGCTAAAGGAATGTGTCCACTATAACCATTCTTTGACAAATCAAGCAACCGTATATTCGGTAAATCACCAATAAATTCTGGGATTGACCCAGATAAAGAATTAGAGCTCATATTGATCTTCCACAATGTTTGTATACTAGCATATTCTAGTGGGATATTACCTGAAAACCGATTACCAAACAATGTCAAGACCCTCAGAGACTTCAAACCCGACAAAGCTGGAGACAAAACACCAGCAAGACTATAGTTCCACAACACAATCCTCTCTACAAGCCCTTCTGGGTTGCAAGACACTCCTTTGAAACTCTCACAAGGACTGCCACTTGAGACCCAGGAAGCCAAGTTGTTGTGTGGATCATCACTGATATTCCCTTTAAATTGTAACAAGATTTCTCTCTCAGTTGCTGCTGGACACACTCTAGTGATCTCAACACAAGTCACAACCAACAAGAGAAGAGCATGAGGCAGAAAAGATTGGTGGATCCTTCTCATGCTCGAAACAGCTGCAAATGGATCTACCCGTTTGGCATTATGAGTCGTTGGATCCAATCTATCTGACTTGAAGAGACTCCACTAGCCTACTTTTATCCACACAAAGCTCCCTGTCTAAAAAAGAACAAATTTTGTTCAGCACAAGAAACAAAAACTGACAATGACGACCAAAAAGCCGCATTTCAGTTTCTCACAGCACAAAGACAGCAACTTCGGTTGTCAAAGTGAAGTTGGTCAAAAAGAAAGATCTGGTGTGTTTTAGTTTGTTGATGGTAAGAGAGATGAACAGAGAAAGCAAGAAACTTGAAGCAGAGAAGAGTAAATGGAGAGGAAATGGTGCCTTTGCTGGAAAGGAAGGAGGTGACCGGTGAGCCAAATTAATAAGTAGCTTTAAAAGGGCCCTCTATATCAGTTGCCACGAACAGAAGATAAACCACGTGCATGTCCAGTTCTCTCACTCTCTCTCTCAAAATCAATATAATTATACATTGATTGGTATAATTATATATATTATATGGGTAAAGAAAGAAGACCATGGTGTCCTGTTCACTCACCAGCATGTAGGACCTCTGCGCTTGTCCGAAGTTTGAGCATTTATTCTCTCTCACCAACCCTCCACCTCTACATTATAATTAGTACCAGACTCTCCAGAGAGACAGAGAGAGAAGAGAAATGATAACTTGAAGAAGAAAGAGGAAGGGAAATGGGTTTTCCTTTTTGTTTTGTTGACTGAGTTGTTGTTTTTCTTGCCTTCCCTCAACTTTTTTCCATCCGTTTCGATTGAGACTTGAGAAACACACTTCTTTATTTATTCGTCAAATTTATTCACACACAAATTATTATATGCATCTTTTTCTGATTTTCTCTCTTCGGTCATCAAACGATATTTTGACATTTTCTAATACAATAAAACCAAAAGATTTGTTCCCGTGTCTCCTTAGATTTGAGCCAAAATTAAAATTATACATAATTACATTGTAATTATTCTTATATTTACAATACATCTACTTATTAGTTAAATGGTTAATATAATTATATTTTCATCACAACGATTTAAGTCTCGTCTATATATGCACACATTTTTTTTTTCTAAAATACCATCAATGATGGGTATAATCATTCGAACTCAAATCATTGTTTAAATAAAACTCTTTATCTCATTGTCCAAATAAGGTTTTTTATCATTAAGCTACATTGGATGATGGCTAACCATTAAAAGTATGAGTATATGTGCATATTTTTATACTTGGTTTTGAATTTTTTTTCTTTTTTTTTTAAGTTAATATCAAATGAGTTAAAGATTTATGAGATTTATTGAGATTAATCACCTATTTAACCAATCCAAATATGTACTCTCAAATGATAACTATTCTTAAAATAAAAAAGAAAACCACTTATGTAAAGCTTTTAAAATATGTGACACAAAAATTATCCAGGTAAACTTTGTAGGGGTTTGTGAGACTTTAACCCAATCCCAAACATTATCGAAAAAGTATCGTCTATTCAAATGCTAGGAGGTTATGTCATGACTGAAAAAATTTGGTTCTATTGTATTTGACAGAAAGAGAATCAGATATCAAGAAAAAGAACATGGAAGTGAAGCTGGTGATGCTCAAGAAAGTCCGACACTATTTACTGACCGTTGATCATTAAAGAAAATTAAAGAGAGCAAAGCTAGTAATCTAAACGTATATTAAGGTATATTTGGTGAGTTGGGTTGGGATCCTATCCAGCAATTTGGATGGTCTACGGTGCTTTAATGCAACCAAACGTGGTCCCACTAGTGACGCATCACAGCCTCTTTTATTGGTATTTCGTTTCCTTCCCATTGTTTTTTCTTGAGAGAATCCTAATTTTCCCCCCTGTAGTTTAAGAAAATAGTCAAAATCTCACTTTTATTTGAAAAAATTAATGAATAAAAAGAAGATTTTAAATATTTTTTCAAATCACAGGAGGAAAATTAGGATTATCCCTTTTTTCTTTTATCAAAATTTTCCTTCCCATTTGGCCGTATATCAAAATCAAACCCCGCACCGTACACGATGTGTGTGCGTGTGTGTGTGTGTTTGTGTGAGGAATCTTTGCCATACACATTTGGTTAATGCGATATCTCATGTATAAGACAACTGCTTTGAACAAGGTCAACTTTCCCAGCTCCAGATTTTTGCTTCAATGGGGACGCTTTAACTCCATTTTGCATGACTTTGACAGAAAAAACTTTCACATACCTGGTTCAAATATTACTTTTGTTATGGTTTGTTTGGAGTACCGTATTCCCCAAATGATTGAGTAAAGTTATTCATTAATAATAATTTTTGAATTAGTTATAAGAGTAGTTATTAAATAATATCAAAAAGTTGTTAATAATAGGTAATTTTATCTAATCAATTAGGTAGTCAAACCCTATTAATATATCATAACATTTTTATGCTCCTCGAAAATAATTTCAATAGTAGGAATACATAGTTTAATTTTTATATTAATTAATTAAATTTCACATTTTTTTATGATTGGGACAAACATAAAGATCAATCAAGATAAGAAAAGGTTTGACTCTGTGGTATGGTTTAGAGAGCAGTTTTTATACTAGAGGGAACACTGTCTATATAGGTGAGGATGAAACCCACACAAGATGGGAGAATAACCCACACATTTTTATATGGTGGGAGAGAGTCTTATTATACATAGAACTTGTAACTTAAAAGGTCAGTGGGCTGACCAACGATACCATTGACAAACTAAATTTCACATATTTGATATTAGAAGTAAAGTGAATATGATATGATTAGAGTAATAATAATGCTAGCTATTATCACTTACTTTAATATGATAATGCTAGCTAATCTTACTTAGCATCTATTTTATCCCATTCTTCATCACATATTTAAGTCAAAAATGTGATGAAGAATGGGATAAAATAGATGCTAAATAAGATTAGCTAGCATTATCATATTAAAGTGAGTGATAATAGCTGGCTCAGTTTTAATCTTTATATATGATTATGCCATGTCAATTTTGATAGACTTTTTTTCTTCTATTGACAAAGTGGCAAAAAAAAAAAAAATCATTTCAATGGAAACATTCAAGACTGAATGTTTTGGGTACAATAATGATGCCTGTCATTATTTTGCTGCATCTAACAAAATAATATTGATGATTTAGAGCTACAAGCCTACATGTGACATATGTTATCATAATTATGTTAATTTGTTTTTGGCAATATTTTCAAAACTAAAACATAATGACTTGCATGACAGGACTTCAACAATATTTCAGTCTTCAGAGCTTCAAAGACGGTCCAGAAATACGCATGATATTAATGAGTATTGGTGATGGAGATGAGAGATACGACTGTAATTCTGTTTAGAAATTATAACAATTAAGATAATATGCCCCTTTTGTGAGTTATTATGTATAATTTCCCAATTTGTACTGTAGTTGTTGGAGCGTCATTATAATTTTCTCTTTTTATTATGCAATAAATATCATTAAGGATGCCTTTCTGTTTCTTATTAAAACTAGCAATTTGTTCAACCTTTCCTTTGGCATAATCATAGTTATAGTTCTAACCCAATAAATGCATTGTTCTGTCTTTGATATCATGGAATAATTTGCAGGAAAAGATGACAGAAAATTGTACATGGCGTTTGTGAGTAGTGATGGAGAAATTTGAGTGGGACAAGCGGATTGCAGTTTTTCAGTCACAGCACGACATGCAATTTTATCTATATCAGTAATTGAATGTCCACACCAAGTGGGCAATCTCATGTGAGTGACCCTTTCTTTACAAGGAATTCATTTTCTTTTCTGTTTTCGGTATTTTGGCCAACCAACATATGGACTGATGATACCCAAGTCTCATAAATTCAATGACTATGTTTTTCAACAACCATTGTCACCATGGGTTACAATTTTTCTAAGTATAATTGAATACAAGTCTCATAAATACAAGTGAATTGTGATGCAGAAATTTACAGTGCTAATATACTGAGCTGTAACATCAGTTGGGAGTCAAACTAAAAAGTGGATGTAGCATTTGGCGTTATACAAAGACACAGATGGATCATAAAAAAGAGTGCTACCAAATCTGACATCCACATTCGACAAACCTCACTGTCCCATCGATAAATATGCCCACAAGTGCCCCATTTGGAGTGTTGGAGCAATAGTACCCAAATTCAGGAAAAGCAGCTCGTGGGGAATTCGCACATGAAACTTGACCAAATAACATATCAAATGATATAGTATATTATATGTAATTAGGTGTATGTTACACATTACAAGTGAACAAAATAAGCTATAAGGGTTTTCACCCATTTCATATGCCCATCTAATCTTGACCACTTGTTATAGGTTAATTAAGAAATTAAGAAACATCTCCCATAATCTAGCATTATAATTAATTATTTGGTCTCTGGCATACTAATTAGACTTTGACTGAAGTGATACTAATACAAGAGGAACACGTGAAAAATACTCGAGGAAGCTTCAATGAATTCGGCTTGCGCATGTCTATGGGCTCTAATGAAAGGCACAACCCAAAGCTAAATATATTTTTTCACAAAATGGAATACCTGTAGAACAAGGGATGTTTTTCATAAGTCAATTCCATTCATATTCTTACTTTAAAACATTTGATTGAAATAGACAAAAATGCTTTTTTAACATTTGAAAGTTGCTCTTTCCCTAAAAACCGGAAATTTTTTGACAATAGAACAAATATTCCTTAAAAGACCCATCAAACACCTTAGTAAATGAATAAAAATAACAATAATACACAAAAAGTGCAACATTATCCGAGCGTGAGAAAAGGGAAAATTTAACAAAGCGAGGTATGCCATATAAACTCGGTCCAGAGAAAAATCAAGTTACCATTAATCAACAGGCACCACTTTGTTAATAGAGCAGGGAATTTCGCAGAATCAATGAATATCAGTGTCTGCTTCATGTCCAAAACACCTTGCATTTCTTTACAATTGCACCAAAGTCCAGTTCATCCTTTGGAAGGCAGGCATGCATTTCAACAATATTTACATATGAAAATTGTGAAAGAGAAAACAAAGATCACTTTTGTGGTAGGATATAAAATCAAATGAGAAGGAATTCTTATCATGTTAGAAGTTCGCCTTTGGTTTCCAATGCCCCCTGCTTCCACAAATGTTTGTACAGCAGGATGTCATCATACAATACCAACACCCCCCCCCCCCCCCCCCCCCCCCCCCACCCCCCCAAGATGAAGTTGTTCACTAAATAAAACCTCATCTAGCTATAGCATGTTGAATATGCAACTGTGACCAGGCTTTTGCAACAGTTACAATTAACTGAAGCAAACTGGAACTAGAATCTTACTGCAATAGTAGCTCCTCTTCCTGCAACACCTTGAGCTGTTTTTTGGCATACATTGTTATGACAATTGTAGTAGCTACAGTAGCACAGAAACCAACAACGTTGAAGACAATCTGTGGGGCCGAAAGTGCCCGTCGTTCATGTGAAGCATCGGCCAAGGTCCGAATCAAGATGCCACTGCAACAAATCAACATGCCATGAGTTCCAGTAGAATATGAAAGATGTATTCATCTCAAAACAACATAATTTTCAAACAACACCCATAGCATGATAGGAAGAAACAATGTTTCTTTATGTTACATAGAAGAAAAATAAAAATTGTAAACCAAAGGCTGGACATGAAAGGGAAAAAGCCAAACAAAGGCCACAGACATATAGTAAATACGAGAGACAATTAGCTGGAGAAAGGCATGTATAGATAATCTGAGACATGAGAGCCTGCCCTGAAGTCGCATAATTAATGGTCCAGTATGATCAAAGGTTGCCTCCCTTAAGATTAGAGCAGCACGTGCAGCTCCGAGGGCTGAAAATAATTTATTCTTTCTTTTTCTTATCCAATTACTCAAACCCTCACATCCTCACTTAAGAAATTCAGAAGAAAATTTCAAAATAATATCACTTATAAATTATTTAATATTCAAATCAATCTGTAGGCACAAGGAACCTAGTGACAGCCCAATGGAAGCTCAGTGCACTCACGCCATCAAATCTGGTAGCTAATCTCGTCTCTGCAACAGACAAAAACACCAACATGGAATAGCTTCTCCAGCATTTTGCTATAATCCAGAACAGAACTCCTGTCATAGCCCATTTTGCTTGTCCCTTGCAAGCTTCTCAACAGGCTTCTCCACCTTCATCCATTATTCCCATAACTTTCAATGGATTACTTGTATCTGATTGTGCTGAAAACAGAACTCTACCTCATTGCAGATTTACGAATAGATGTTAGTGTATAAAAGAAATGAATAGATATCATAGAATTTCTTGTTAATCTTTGTAATTTTATGGTCATAGTCTTCAACAAAAAAAGAAAAAAAAATTGTTGTTTTCTATTTTTGGTTTGGGAAGAAGCGGAGATATATTTATCCAAAATATGTTAGTGGGAGGCAGAAGAATCAGTTTATGTTGTTAGCTGGGGCACAAGGTGTACGTTTATATTAGTCATTTATGTTATAGTGTATTATACGTAATTTGACATCAGGATAATTAGTAATAGAAAATTTTATTAAATTTCAAAAGTATATTTTTGGAAGGCATTAGAACCACCCTTCAACATTTAACCAAAAACTTAATACATATCAATTTACTATCTATTCCTGTCTTTACCCTCAATATACAGCGAGATTTCACAGTTATCATAATCAATCGTTGATCACTAGGTTAAGTTATTAAAGGGAACTCAAATTCAAATGCCCACCAGGGAGACATCATATTGGCCTTTCTGCAAATTTCATTATCACAAAGAAGCAGCCAATGGTTACACGGTTAAGTTACTAGCTATCGTTGTCTTTCCCCTCATTATAAGGCTAAATTGCACAGTAGTTGTAAATCTTTCAATGGTTGTTCGCTTGGTTAAGTCATTGGTGGGAGCACAAATTTAAAAGTCCACGAGGTTAACATCATATTGGCGTTCCTGCAAATTTCATTATCACAAAGAAGCAGACAAAACAGTCCTGGGAAAAATCTTGTTTGATCTTAAGTAACCTTCAAAGCTTAACTAAATTGGAGTTCCACTTGAAGGTTACAAAAATGATGTTAAATGGGTCAACAACGAGGTAAAGCAACTTGGAACATATTTAATCTGATAAGCATTGGCTTGCTGTTTTTACTTTTGTGGTAACAACAAAATTTTCCTCAAGAATTAATCCCTGAAGCAACTCCACTCTTCTAGCAGTTCATAAACCCTTCTTCTAAAAGTTTCGTTCGGTTTTAGACCAAACTTGTTAGTGTGCATGTGCATGCTCAAACACAAGCATAAACAACATCTAGGTTTCAACTTAATCATTCATCAAGCTACATAAACGATTGAAGATATTCAATAAAAGAATTGGAACAGATTGACATACCATCAAACCAGGATCAAGCAATCTATGTCTTTAATGTAAAATTATATAATCTTTTCCAAACATCATCATTGAAGTTCACAAAATACCAGGCAAAATAATTCAATATAAGAACTGAACACGAACAGAAAATACTACCACACAACAGTCAACAGATGGTTTTTAATATGAAATTGTTTTATCTTTCCCAAGATCATTAGGTGAGTTCAACATGGTGATTATGATCAAACCAAAACAAGTAAATGAAAACAAACAAAAAGAGACACACAACATTCTATGCAAGAGCAAAGAATTAAAAAAATATTGCATAGAGAGAAAGTGCGACAGAGAGTACATACGTGTATAGTGTAAGGAAAATTTCAGGTATCATTCCCACCAATGACCCTAAAAGGTAGGGTCCATACTTCACATTTGTTGCCACAGCACAGTAGTTATATATAATATATGGGAAAGGAGAAATCCTGATGAGTGCTACAGATCGAAACTGATGAAACCAATTTCCTTCACCAGCAGTCCTAAGAATAGCAGCTTTCTTTGGATATTTTTCTAACCACCCCTATACAAGAATCAATAAACAGTCAGAAAGAGAGAGAAAGAGAGAATTCACATACTAAATAATATAAATTTCAGGTAATATTACATACTCGAAGTCTATGAAGAAGGAAGAGAGAACCAATGAAATATGGAAGAGATATGCCCACAACAACCGCAGACATAATCAGCAGAAATCCAAAGCCGTAACCAAATGTTATCCCAGCAACCCACATAGAAGGTGAAGATGGTAGAAGTAAGGTGGGGAATAATGCAACTGAAGCGAAAACCAGAACTGCTAGCACCGGTGTACTAAATGTCTTTGTCTCCCAATTTATAATCGGAATAACTTCCTGTAATCTCAATTCAACCATCAGGTCAGTTTGAGAGCAAATATAAAAGATGAAGATATATCTCGTATAAGCTACGAACTCTATTATAGCATATATTCCAGGTAGGAAGCAGTAATATCACAATCTATTAAACATACATACAAAACATTTCAGCCACAATACAGTAATGCAAACCCCACGATCTTCACTAACTATATCGTGACATTCTAAACTTCAGCATAGAACAATCCACGTTAAACGAAAACAAAATTTCTATTTCAACGCACACATAATGTACAAAAGTTTGATCAACCCCATTTCAAAACACAACCAGTCAACCTAATAACACATACACAACCTCATATCTGACTTCAATTAACCTACAAATCTAACAACATTGACCGTAACCATATAGAAGCAAAAACCCCAAAACAAGAAATGCAATAAAAGCCACAATGCAAACCCTAAGCAGATATTTGAACCCAGAAAAACCGATTACCCAAAACACAATACCTAAACTAACACAAACATCACAAAAAGGAGTAAAACTTACAGGAAACAAAAACAAAACAAAAATTCACAAAAAAACCCAGAACCAGAAATAATAAATTATTCAACCATAAAAAGACAAGAAAATAAAAGAAAAAGAAATCTGACCTTATCCATGAAAAATGGACCGACCCATTTGAGAAAAACACCAACTAACAAAACCAAACACGTCAACAACAAAGCCAACTTGAACCAGAACCAGACACGCCGACAATTGCATCGTCTCGGAGAACCGAGCCCCTCCCCCTCCTCCTCCTCCTCCTCCTCCTCTAGAGAGCCTCTCAATTTCACATACTCCCCATTATTACTATTACTGTTATTGCTATTAATTTCTTCCCTGTCGATTCTCAGCATCAGCTCTGGCACCACCTCATCATCTTCCTCATAATAAGTCATTGAACAAATTTAATCATAAAACAAACCCAAAAAAAAAAAAAAATGATAATAGAGGTACCAGAGAGAGAGGCTCGAATTTTCTGTTTTGTTGTTGAGAAAACGAACGGGAAAATAATAATAATAGAAGAGGAGGAGAGATCAGGTGTGGAAGAAAGAAGAAACAGTGAAGCAAAGCCAATTGCTTTTCTTGATCTTTTAATTTAAACAAACCACCTTTTTAATTTATGTTTTAACGTCCTTTTAATTTGAGATATATTTGCCACTATTTAAACGTTACCGTTTTAAATGGTTTAAGAAAACGTGTGTGTAACCAATTGTCTGGAGTGACAAGCGTCGTACGTGTATCAACCAAGCGATTAACATTAATTTTATATTAATTAAATTAATTAATAGAGAATAATGGTATTTTACGATTTCGATGGGCTGTAGTTTTAGTTTTAGTTTTCTTTAACTTATATTGAGTGAGTTATTGCGTGAGTCAAAAATTTATTCTTGAGTAAAAAATAACTATTTCACATCAAAATTCATATAAAATTTATAAATATGATTATTGATATTAAAAATATAAGTTGGATGAAATATATTAAAAATTTATTTATTTTTAAAGTTGACATCAAATATATTGAAAAATTTATTAAAAAATAATGAAATCAATTATTTTTTTATAAATACGACTGTTTATATTAAAATAGGACGCGCGTGAAATGTTTTTCTTTTTTTTTTTAATATTTTGTGTGATAATAACGAGAGAAAAAAGAAAAAAGGTGGGCTGATTTTCAAAGTGTGAGACGCGTGAAGTGACGGGTGGAAAATCGGTGACTTGGAGTGGCGGTGTTGTGAGACTGGCTTTGTCGTTTATTTGGCATTCCAGCAAGGTTTGTGCGTTGGTCGGTGAGTTTTTGAGTCACCCCACTGAGTGAGGCGAGTTGCTGAGTTGATGGAGGGGGAGCAAATGTCACATCGACAAGAACGGAAACACCGGTGGAGTGCTTCTTTGGCACCCGAGTCGAGGGGTTTTCGACGACAATCCAATTAAATTACGACAAACAAAGCTGGCTCCAACTTTCCGTAATTAATTTCAGGAACATATGTGTGTACACCTTTACTGTTTAAGCATGAGAATAAACTTTTTTTTTATTCTCTCGTTTTATTTTATATAAAAAAAATGTTACAGATTTGAAATTGGAAGTTAAGAAAAGAAAATCACTGGAAATTTGGTGAAGGCAGAAAATAATTTATTATTTATCAATGTTATTCAGTACCTCTCCTTTCATCAAGATATTATGTTAAATTTTTAATAAATGTATTTTAAAGTTTTTGTATGGTATTCTCTTCTTAGTTGGAGTAATTATCCAAAAAAATAAGTAATATGTAAGATAAATTTCAACAACTCTTTAACCTATCTTGGTATATAGTTATTCAAACGATGTGATAAATTTATTTATGGTTATTATATTAATTTATAGATTATATATTGATAGTTAATTATAGTTATTATATTAATTTGAAATTTGGAGCTAAAAAAATAAAAATAGCTGGAAATTTGGTGAAGGCAGAAAATAATTTATTATTTATCAATATTATCTCTCCTTTCATCAAGATATTATGGTTAAATTTTTAATAAATGTATTTTTATTATGAATATATAATCTTAACACCACCTTCTTTCTGATAATATTCTTTTACCTTACTTATTCTTATTTTATTATGGAAATGATTATTCAATTTGCTTATAAATAAACATATATTGTAATTATTTGAATACACATCAATTGAATTATTTTTTCTCTTTCTCTCTTATTTTTGCTTATTCTCTCTTATTTGATTATTATTCTATATTCATTACTTTTAGGTCATTTTTATAACATGTTATCAGTACGAATTTGGTATAAGAGATTTCATTCATATGATCTACTCTCTATTAATATATGTATTTCGTATAGATGTCATGTTATGCTAATGAATGCTATGTTAGATCCAAAATACATTTTTCTTCAAGTTTAATTAATTTTGTCTTTTTGCTATTCTGATTTATATATTTATTTAAACATATGCAATATGTATCTTATTTTGAAAGCATATATTAAGAGCTTCAAATCTATATTCTATTTGCATAATTTAATTAATTGTATAGAGAGAAAATATTGAATCAAAAAATTTGTTTTATTGATTTGATTGATGCAAAAAGAGAGAAAAGAAAAAAATTATATGAAGTTTGTCTTTGTTCTATGTATGGAGAGAAAAAATTATATTATTCTTTTCATTATTTATATACTATGCAGAAAATATATAAAGTATATATATATTTTACTCTCTATGAGATATCAATGTTTTTGGTGTTTATTTAAACAATTTTATGAACATAGCTATATAAAAATTGTTATTTTTGAATCTTCTGCATTCAAAAGTAAGTTCAATGATATTAAACTTATGTTTTGATACTAATATGATATTCTTTCTAGTTTTCTTATTTGCAATATGAAGTTTGCAAGCGAAAATTAAAACTAAAGTTTTAGTTTTCAAATAAAATCATAAAGTTTACCATCTCAATTTAATTAGAATTAGAAATTCTAAATTTTTAATTTCATAAAAACCTAAAATTCTATACTGTAAATTTATTTAGAACCAAAAATTCTACACTTTCGATTTAATTAAAATTAAAGATTCTGATATATTTATCTATTGAAACCAAAAGTTCTATAGTACTAATTAACTTGAAACTAGAAATTCTAGTTAAATTCTAATTAAATTTTGTTGGTTTTCACGTTTTATGTGGGTAATTGTATACGTCAAATAAATTATAGTTACCTGAAATAACATAATTGGCCTTTGCATATTGTATAGAAAGAGTGTGTGTTAGACCATGGATCTAAACACAAAAGACAACAAAATATACAAGTTTGTATTTTGTGTATAGAGCCCATGTTATGTACATACATATACACAAAAAGCAATCTCTTTTGGTTTATGAAAAATTAAGTAAAGATCGAACAAATTTAATCTTATGATGTTACATTTTTTATTTTTGCATATGACTTAATGGTTTCATCAAATTCGTTTTAACTGATTAGATTCTTGATGAACAGTTTTGAATATGAATTTTTGAATCTTGAATCTGAACCAAAAGTTTCAGATTCTTAATAAATTTATTCTTAATTTTATTTGGATCTTAAAACTTGAAGCTTTAGATCCTTACTTCAATTCTAAATTATAATTTATTTAGATTTTGGAACTAAAAGTTTCAAAATTACAAATGAAAAATATTGAGAAAAACTAAATAAATTCGAATTTGATACAAAAAAGTCCATCTCAAACCAAATATATAAATTCAAAAACATATCTCCTCATTGAGGGTAAGTAGAGACTTTAAGATCTTTATACTAATTTCTGTTTATAATTTCAGGATATGTAGAACATAAAATTTAGATTCGTAAATATGTTAAAGTATTTTATTTTTCTGTTTATGAATTTCATTGTATCGAAGTATATATTTTCATACTTATGGATTTAATATGGATTATTTGATCGGATATATAACGATCTCATGTCTCATGTTATATAGTTAAAACTATTTGTATTATGATTAAATTGTTACCTTTTCAGTGATAACATAGGTCTGATAAGGGTATGAGCTGTTAGATATAAAAATTAGGTAGCAATGACTGTTAGGTTTCCTGATGGTGATTTTGTTTAAAATCTTTTAAAATATATCATAAAATTAAAGTATTATTGTAATTTACTCAAAACCTGAAGTTATAATACTAATTATAATGAATGATGTGATTTGAAAAAGAATTTCATTCTCAATTCTATTAAATCATGAAGTTTGGAGTTACTACCATATTGAACTTGTAATTATAATATACAATCACATCATAGCTTGACGTTTTAGGTTTTTAAGAAGAAAAGGTACAATATTTTTATTCTTCTTATATTAAATTATATAATTATTGTTATTTCTTATAAAAATTTTTGTTAGCGAAAGACGTGTTAGTTTTGTTTTTTCTTCTTTAGTTTTGTTTTTCTTCTTTCCTTAAAGTAAGATACAAAATAAAGTGCATGACATATTTTCTTATACATTAATTGATTATTAAATATTAGTTATAATTCATTGTAATTGTATTTTAAGAAATTGTTCATTAATTCACTGTGATTATGATTTATATATCTTCGTAAAAAAATTAATTTATATTTTTAAAGAAATATATATTTATATATATGTATATTTAATCACCAAATAAATGAAATCAAAGGATTAAAAAAATTTGTACTTCAAATTTGCTCCTGAAGTAGCAATGTTAATGATTATGGGGTGAAAAATCATTTATCTCACATGGCAAAATTAATTAATCTCATTCTCTAAAATGAATGTTAAATCATCTAATAATCATAATCGTGATTATGGTCAATAAAGTTTCGGTGATCATAACAAATTTTAATCACCTAAAGTGGAATTTATACCAAAGCAAAGTAAACAAAATATTTATTATTAGTGGAATATGAAATTATAACAATTGTATATCTGAAGTATGCATAAATGTTGTATTAATATTTTACCAATATGTAAAAACTCCAAAAGAGCAAATATATATATTACAAAGTGAAAAACAACAATATTGTATATATAAAACTTTGTTACTTTAATAGATCCTAAAATAATCTATTTAAATATACATTGAGAAAAGTATATTGTATTTGTATTATTTATACTGTTATATGTCAGATACATATTTTATGATCGAGACTATTATATGATCATAAATATAATATGATAAAAAATTGTGATGAATCAAAAGTTTGTTTTTTTTTTTTTTGTTTAATTCAATGATACAAAGAAAATGATGCACCAAATTGTTGGAAGAAATATAGATATCTATTATAGAATCTGAAGATTCTTACCTAGTAAATATCCATAAAAGAGAATAATTTATATTACAATTTGATTATTGAATGACATTTTGTGACATTTTAGTCATTGAAGGATAATATAATAGTTTAATATATTTATAAAGGATAGTAAAACAGTATAATTAAGTCTCATAAGGATATTATGATGAAATAAATAAATCTCAAAATGACATTATAATAATACAAATAAGTTTATAAAGGATAACAAAATAATGTCAATGAATAAATTTTCTCATCGTTAAGAGAGAATAAGGATAAAATTAGGAAATTTAACAACATGAAATTACAATTGACATGCATCATTTATTATGACGATTATTGTATAAGTCATATGAACTCGAAGTTCAAGGATTGTTTACTTGAAAATTGTATAGTCGAACAATTTTACACTCATTGTCAATATATTAACCCAGGTGATTATTCCTGAAGAAGAATTTACATAAATAGCAACAAATAAATCATTCGTTACATACGGAAATGTGAAAAGCAAATTTGGTTGTAAAGTTATTATTCCTTAAAGTGAATAATGAAAAATCATGATCATTTTAAAAATCACGCTCGAGCTATATAATCCTCATCATATAAATATGACTCTTGAAGAGTTAAATGTTCTTAAAGAAATAAAACTTTTTGAATTTCCCCCTATAAAACTCAAAAAAGATTTAATTATATATAGAAAAGTGCATGTGCTCAAACTATAAAAATTATAGTTTGTCTTAAGATATGTGAAAGTTTACAATAGCCACTAAAGAGATATGTGTACTGAAAATTTAAAGAAAATTAAGATCTCATATTTTATTGTTCTGCATATTACGAAAAAACAATGAGGATATTGAATAACATATTATGGATAAATGTAGACATAAAAATCATTGATCAAAACAAAAGCAGAGCTATAGTTATGTAGTTATATTAAACTTGTCATGTGAACACTTGAAGACATCATATGTTTTGATTAAAATAATTACTCATATAAAAATTGAGACAGTGAGATATAATCGTATCTTAAAAGTTTATTGCAGAAACTCAATATTGATAATGTGAAAATAAATTGTCTCATTGTTAATTTCATATAATGAGAATTAACAGCCTCTATAAAAGCTAATACCCCAGAAATTGTACAATCTCCTAAAGAGATATAAAATATTGGAAATATAGAAATTTCTTTAGAGAACCGTGGAGTCATAATTATAAATGAGGATCATCAACCACATAATATCAATGTGTGTTGAAAAAAGTATGATTGACCTAAGTGGAATGAAGCAATTCAAGTATAATTGACTTCATTAGCCAAACGTGAAGTATTTGGATCAATAGTTCAGATGCCTGAAAATGTCAAACTCATTGGATATAAATGGGTATTTGTAAACGTAATAAAATGAAACGTATTCACCTGTGATGAATATGATTATATTTCGATTTTTAATTAGTTTGGTAATTTCTAAAAGACTTTAAATGTGCCTTTTAAATGTGGTAATGACCTATTTATATAAGTCATTAGATACCAATATATGCATAAAAATCTCTTAAGGATTTAAAATGCTAGAAGCATATAATTCAAATTATCGTAAATCGTACTCAATGAATTTACAATAATCTTTATATGGCTTAAAACAATCCGGATGAATGTTATGTAATCGTCTTAGTGAATACCTTACAATTGAAGGATAGATTAATGATCTATATATCGTTCTGTATTCATAAAGAAATCAAAATCTAGATTTGCAATTGTAGCAATAAATGTCGATAACATGAATTTAATTGGAACTCTTAAAGAGCTCATAAAAACTACTAGATATTTAAAAAGAGAATTTGAGATGTAAGATTTTGAGAAAATAAAATATTGATTCAGCTTGAAGATCAAGTACCAATCAAATGGAATACCGATACATCAACTCGAAGACACTTGAATGGAATCAAAACATACTTTTTAATATTTTCAAAGAACTATAAAAGTAATAGTTGTATACCTTTTAGAGAGAGTATATTAAGTCAATATTAACATATGTCAACTGCACTATTTTTTCTTTCGATCAAATTTTGTCCTAGTGGGTTTTCCTGACAAAGTTTTTAACGAAGCAATCCCCTTAAGCACATCCAAATACTGTTGAATTCAAAAGATTATTGCATTTTTAATACAACAAATCATGAAATATCTTTTGCTTTTATCAAGGGAATATGTCATCTCTTTTTGAAGTTTTGTATCTTGCATTCTTTTTTCTTTTCAATCAGTTTTTATCTCATTGGGTTTTACAGACAAGGTTTTTAATAAGAGAAAGTATTATACGAACATGTTCAAGAATTTTGAAAAATATTATCAAATGGTGTACGTCTAAGGGAAAGTATTATAAATAAATGGTCTTAACACCATTTCCTTTTTAATAATATTCTTTACCTTATTATTATTTCATTATAGAAATGATTCTCTAATTTACGTATAAATAGGTTTATATTGTAATCATTGAAATACATATCAATTAAATTATTTCCTTTCTTTTTCTTTTATTTTTGTTTGTTCTCTCTTATTTGATTATTATTCTATGTTCATTGTTTTAGATCATGTTTTATAACAATTTTAAAGTTTTTGTATAGTATTCTCTTCTTAGTTGGAGTAATTATCCAAAAAAATAAGTAATATTTGAGATAAGTTCTAACAACTCTTTAACATATATTTATTCAATCTATCTTGGTAGATATTTATTTAAATGATATAATAAATTTATTTATATATATTATATTAATTTTTAAATAATAGATTAATTATGTGATAATTATATTTGTCAAAAGGAATTTCGAGACTAAAAGGATAAGCAGTTAAAAATATAAGTGTAAACGTGGCCTGGAAAAGAGAGAAAAAGGGGAAAAAGAAAATCCCGAGGCGCTGGAGATAAAATAAAGAATTGATGCTTTTTCTTAAACGTTTGACTTGAGAAGCAGTGAGAGTCTTCCTCGGACAGAAGAGAACAACTTGTGTTTCCAATCGTAATATTTGTTGCTTTTTTAACGACACTCAACAAACATGAATCTAAACACTAACGTGCTACGGATTCAGCACTCCCACCACAATCAGAAAGCCTTGTTCCACTCGCCAAGACACTGTCTTTTGCCGCGAAATCACTCCCTCTCATACTCATCTTCAGGTCTGTCTATTCTGGTCCACTATTTCTTTCATTCCTGTTTCATTGTGATTGTACTAACGAGTTTAATGATATTGCTCTTACATACTTTTAGGCCTCCCACTTCGTGTTGACTTGATTTCTCGGTGTAAGTACTCATCTTCCCCTCAAAAACCACTTCAAGTTTTCGATTTTCTTGAATGCTCATATGTGGGTCCTTTTGATAATTCTTCAAGTAAAAGTTGGGAGCTCTAGGTGTTTGGTGTGCAAATCCGTATCCGAAAACTTTTCAGGTTCATTTGATCCTGAACCCACTCCCAGTAATGTTAATGACCCTAGTCAGGTACTTGTGTTTTTCTCATTTTATGTGCACATCTAATGATTTTAATTTGACCCAACCTTTATGTTTAATATTTGATTAAGATTTTGATTGAACATATGTTGCTTTGGTAAGCATATGGAAAGTGAAAAAGGATGGTTGCTTGTAAATGAGTGAGTTAATTCGATTTCAATTCAAGTGTCAAATGCAAAATAGATCCATATGCTTGTGTGATGGTTTGGGTGCCAATTTTTTGTAGTTTGTGTTAACTGATGTGTATGTAGCAGTAGTAGGGGTGGTTTTTGGCCTAATCGACTGCTGTTTGTGTTTTTGGTTTTCGGTGCTTAAGCGAGATGGGTCGTTTGTGAATATCTTGAAGCAGTCAAATTCGCTTATCCCTCATGCAGTCCTTGCTAGTACACTGTTGGCTCTCTTTTATCCGCCATCCTTCACGTGGTTTACTAGCAGGTTAGTGAATGTTTCTTTTGAGAAATCTAAGAAAACTTTGATAGAAGAAGAGAAACAATACAAGAAGGCTTTTCTTCAAGCCATAATTCATCCTCAATAAAGCAGAAAGCCTTAGAAGTGAAGATATGGACTGCCTTATTACTATCCCTTCAAATGGAGCGGCGATTAAGAACCGCAACTTCCTTGCATATGGACTTAATGTCATCATTAATGCAACCAGTAAGTTCTGATTAAGAAAACTTAGTTGAAATCCCTGCAATAACATTGGCTGCATCAATTTCCACCCAATGAACCGACATCTTCAATTTCTTTGCCAGAGCTAAACCTTCCTCAAACCCTTGGCAGATTTAGATAGGGCTGCCACCGCTGAACCACAAATTGAATTGCAGCCCCCAACGGCAATAGAATTGGAGTTCTTGCGAACTGTTGCATCTGTATTAAGTTTCAAGTTACCAACAGGAGGGGGAACCCACCTCATACTTGACTGTAACCCTTCACCAAATTCTTAGGTACCATAGCTTTTTGAGTGTTCTGATATTCAAGTAAAAAGTCTGCTGGCCACTATGTAATTTCTTCTGCAGACTGAGACATGTTATTATGGTTAAAGGCATTGAGCTCTGTCCACAGACTCCACAGTACCACACAAGTGAAAGCAAAGTCATCTCCCTTCACCTTAGAGAAAAGCTACCTGATAAGATCATAACATGAAATACTTTTACTAGCAGAAATTAACTCCCAAAACATTGCGTTCAACCGAACCTCTGCAGCCTTACTACACCAAATAAGAAATTACATGTTTAACAACTCTATAGTGATGTGCTTCTTTGCTTTCGTACACAACACGAAATTTGACTTTTATAAGGGCTAATTGTGTTGATTGAAGTGCCAAGGAATAAATGATGATATAACATTAAATTCTAGTGTTTAATGGTATAAAGTAAACTTTCATACTCTTATGGATTTAACTTTTTAATCTATGTTTAGGTACTATGCACCTGCATTGGGATTTTTGATGTTTGCAGTTGGAGTTAATTTCAGCGAAAAGGATTTTCTTGAAGCCTTTAAGAGGCCAGCAGCTATTTTTGCTGGTTACGTTGGTCAATTTTTGGTGAAGCCAATTCTTGGATACATTTTTGGCATAATTTCAGTAACTGTTTTTGGTCTCCCTACACCCATAGGTGAGGTTCTGCTTGTATTACCCTCAAAAAGAGGTGAGAGTGTACTAAGATGATGCAAATCCATGATTCAGGTGCAGGGATTATGTTGGTTTCTTGCGTTAGTGGCGCCCAGCTCTCAAGTTATGCTACTTTTCTGACAGACCCTCCACTGGCCCCCTTAAGCATTGTTATGACATCATTGTCTACCGCTACTGCAGTATTTGTTACACCGATGTTATCATTATTGCTTATTGGTAAGAGATTGCCCGTGGATGTAAAAGGAATGGTATCCAGTATTTCACAGATTGTAGTTGCACCCATTGCTGCAGGCTTGCTTTTGAACCGGTGAGACACAAATCCAAGTTTAAAACATTTGGAATTGAGAATATCTTGGAGAAGTTTAGCTCTTATATATGAGACTGTACAGGTTCTTTCCCCGAATTTGTAATGCTATTCGGCCGTTCTTGCCCCCACTTTCAGTCGTTGTAACAGCTTGTTGTGTTGGAGCACCACTTGCCATTAACATTGAGTCTGTTATGTCCCCTATTGGAGTAACTATTCTGTTGCTCATTATTGCATTCCACTTGTTGGCATTTGTTACTGGTTATGTCCTTGCTGGCATCTTCTTCCCCAAGGCACATGATGTGAAAGCACTGCAAAGAACACTCTCCTATGGAACAGGTGCAATATTTTTATGTTACGACAGTTAATATTTTTCCACCTGATATTTTTCCGTTCGCAGGAATGCAGAGCAGTCTCTTGGCACTTGCACTTGCCAACAGATTTTTCCAAGATCCACTCGTGAGTGTGCCTCCGGCAATCTCTGTGAGTAAATGACTTTCATTTTGAACAGATTACATTTCATTTGGCCTTAAAAAAAAGACATTTTTTAAATTTAATTTAATGTAATAAAATAATTATCCTTGATTTGAGTAGAATCAAGAACTCCCTACGATTCCACAAGTTTATCTTTCCATAGTTTTTTTAGAGATAAGTTCATTCTGGATCTTGTTCTAGTAGAGGTGTCTGTCTTGTTCTGGTTACCTTCATGACTGAACAGTGAACACAACATATAAATTAATTTGTGGCTTAAGCGGAATTTGCATCACCTGTAGGGGACATATTACTTTCTATATTGGACTCCTTATGTGTTCAAGTCGCATGGTTCCCTTTAGTAAATCTTGTTTCACATGCTTTCTAACAGCCTGCATCGACTGTTGGATATCGCATGTGTTGCTATAGGCTATAGCTGTTTAAGTTTTGAAATCATCTGGCAGTATTTTAGGAACTAGCTTCCAATTGCTTTGTACTCCTCTTAAAGTCATGGGTGATATAATATGTATATGTTTATGTAGACCAAATGCCAAATATTTTCACTTGTATCCAATATCCGTATTCAAAACCTTATGGTTATTCTTTTTTCTTAGCCCAAAGTATGCCAACTATAATTCTTTTTGTCCTTTGCCAGGCAGCTTGGATTTAGAAATTAGAAATATGTTGATTTAGTTGGACCTTGCGTTTTTCAACACTTCATTTGATAGGTTTACACTATTGATTGTAAAAGTTGACAGCCATAAGAGGTTTATTTTCTGTTACACGAAAGGACTAACTAAATAATATAACGAGTAGCTATATGATGTAATATTTGACTGATTTTTCTCCTATTGGTTGCAAATTAATTGGCATTAGATCACATATATGAGAATACTATATTTTCTGCGATCTACAGATTGTAACAGTGTCATTGATGGCCTTCTCCCTTGTCATGCTTTGGGCTAAGAAAAAAGAATAACAAGTAATAACAGTACTCCCACAAATCTGATCAGATTGCAAATTTTTCGGTGCATTGCTGAAGCTGTCAAAGAGCTCTGAGAGATTAAACCATTTGGAGGCCGGATACTCTTAGATCTTGTATCTGAAAGCATGGTAAGGTTTATCTTGTATCAATTTTGGTCCTGACAAGTAGCTGCATATTTATTTTTACGAGTACATTTATCAAGATACTTTAGGGGAGGACAAGACTATTTCATTACCTAGTCATATGTGCTAGTCACTTGAAGAGATATTGATTTGATCCTCTCATACATTCATAGGATTAGTTATCTTCTTCAAAATGTTTGTGGGAGTAATCAGCACAAAATTTGAGGTAAAAGTTGTTGAATGAGTAAACAAAATAAACAAAAGTATGCATGTAATGTTGTTCTTTAACTTCTAATATCTTCCTAGGTTTGAGAAAAGAGGTTATATAACTGCTAATAACTTTAAGCAATCATGAAAACAGTATACATTGTGCATCTGTTATTTTGCTTCTTGTTTTCATTAGAACCTGATGGTGATAAAAGTTCTAAATTCCATTTTAATTTGAATCCGAAGTTTTGCATCAAATAGAAGAATTGGGATGCTCTCATAATCATAAGCATTATAATCAATGAATGGTTGAGATGTGATTGCTTTTCACATATTTTCACCTTTTTAACCTTCAATCTTATGCTTAAAAAAGGTTAGGAAAAGCTTATATTATAATCTAGATCCCAAATAAAATCATTGCAGTAATTTTCAAATGTGAACTATATGAGCTAATCTAAGTTTGATTCTTCTAATATAAAATTTTATGTTTAATGAGTTGTGAGTTGATAATATGAGGTTGTTTAGTGGTACGTTTCTCATTATTACATCCTAGAGATTATAAGTTTGGTCTAAACAAGAATTTAGGTCTTGTTAAGTAATTGGGTGGTGCGAATAGGAAAAGAAAGTCTAATTTTGATGTCAAAACCATCGTAAGGGGCCCAACCCAAACACAAACAAAAGCAGCCCATAAACAGGCCCCCAATAGAATAAACAATCGACGCCAACCAAATTAATATATAATGTAATTCATACGTCGCCCAGTAATCATTCTCTTTTACGTGGTCAAAAGATCGGTTCCTGGTATTCTATCCAAAAATGCACTTTGTTTTATGATTAACCTGAGATTTTTAATTCCTTATTTCTGATTATGTTACTAACGTTGTGTTTGTATCTAAATTTGTTCAACATCATGTTCTTTTTAAGGTTCTTCTTGTTCTTCTAATCTACAAGAATAATGTTAAGACTTTTTAAATTTGTTGGCTAAATACATGCTCGGATGATATTTGATATTTGGGCATGAATTTAGGTAAAACATTTCGGCCACAATACAGTAATGCAAACCCCCATGATCTTCACTAACTATACCGTAACATTCTAAACTTCAGCATAGAACAATCGACGTTGAACGAAAACAAAATTTCTATTTCAACGCACACATAATGTGTAAAAGTTTGATCAACCCCATTTCAAAACACAACCAGTCAACCTAATAACACATACACAACCTCAGATCTGACAACAATTAACCTACAAATCTAACAACATTGACCGTAACCATATAGAAGCAAAAACCCCAGAACAAGAAATGCAATAAAAGCCACAATGCAAACCCTAAGCAGATATTTGAACCGAGAAAAACCGGTTACCCAAAACACAATACCTAAACTAACACAAACATCACAAAAAGGAGTAAAATTTACAGCAAACAGAAACAAAACAACAATTCACGAAAAAAGGCCAGAACCAGAAATAATAAATTATTCAACCATAAAAAGACAAGAAAATAAAAGAAAAACAAATCTGACCTTATCCATGAAAAAGGGACCGACTAACAAAATCAAACACCTCAACAACAAAGCCAACTTGAACCAGAACCAGACACGCCGACAATTGCATCGTCTCGGAGAACCGAGCCCCTCCTCTTCCTCCTCTTGAGAGCCTCTCAATTTCACATACTCCCCATTATCATTACTGTTATTGTCATTAATTTCTTCCCTGTCGATTCTCAGCATCAGCTCTGGCACCACCTCATTATCTTCCTCATAATAAGTCATTGAACAAATTTAATCATAGAACAAAACCCACAAATATATATATATATATATATATATATGATAATAGAGGTAATAGGGAGGGAGGCTTGAATTTTCTGTTTGGTGGTTGTTTAGAAAATCAACGGGAAAGTTAGGTGTAGACATCTCCAACCCAATCTGACCATTTTTCATTGGATTGGATTGGGTTACATCTTAAAAAAAATTAGATGGATTGAGTTGGGTTGAGTTGAAAATTAAGTTGGGTTGGGTTGGATTAAAAATTTTTTCAACCTAACCCAACTCGAACCCGACAAATGTTTATCCCCAATTTTAAATCCAAGATTTTCTCACCTCTCTAAAAAAACATTTGTTCAGGATAAAAATTAAGGACAATTTTTATGTTGAATTTACTCTTTTATTTACAATAATTAGATTTTTATTTTTATTCATTTTATCTGTAATCAAATTACTAAGATTAAGAAAGTTATTAACTAGACCATTTGTGTCTTTGTGGTAAATTAAATCTAACTCAATCAATCCAACCCAACTCAACCCAACCTGACTATTATTGGGTTGGGTTGGGTTGAAAATTTTTCAATCCAACCCATATTGAGTTGGGAGATTTTTAATCCAATCCAACCCAACTAAATCCGAAAACGTTAACCCTTGGGAAAAGTATTAATAATAGAAGGGGAGGAGAGATCTGAAAGAAGAAACAGCAAAGCAAAGCCAATTGCTTTTCTTAGATCTTTTAATTTTAACAAACTAGTAGTTTCAAGATCCTTTTTAATTTATGTTTTAACGTCCTTTTAATTTGAGATATATTTTCCACTATTCAAACGTTACCGTTTTAAATGGTTTAAGAAAACGTCTGTGTAACCAATTGTTTGGAGTGACTAGCGTCGTAGGTGCATCTATCAAGCGATTAACATTAATTTTATATTAATTAACTTAATTAATTGAGAATAGAATGTTATTAATATGATTAGTTTTAGTTTTCTTGAACTTATATGGAGTGAATTATGGTGTGAGTTGAAAATCTATTCTTAAAATAAAAAATAATGAGAGAATTATTAGAAAGCCTCCAAACATATCACTTATTACAATTGGAAATTACTTTTGCTTTTTGTAACAATGACCTCCCCTATACAAATGGTTTGACCAAAGTTGATGTGATGGTTAACTGTAATAAGGGTATTTTGATCAATTTATCTGATTTTTATTATTTTTAATTAAATTAATTAATAAATAATTTAAAATTTAAAAAAAATTAAATTTTAACTATAAAATATAATTTAAAAATTTTTCAAATAGATCTAGATCGTCCATCTTAAAAATGAATGATCCAGATCAATTCAAAAAAAAATATATTTAAAAAAAATAGAAAAATGATAAAAAAAATGATGATGGTTCATCTAATATTTTCCTGGGTTCATCAAGAATGATCCTCTATCATCAATCATCAAAATCAATCATAAACACAACTAACACAACCATAAGTCCAATATCATCAATAATTAACACAAACAAAAACCACTGCCATCAGCATCAAACAGACCCAAGAACATCATCATCAACACTATCTGGGTTTGGAATCATCAAACAATTCTGGGTTCCGATCTGGGTTTGGAAACCTAGATCGACGTCTGGGTTAGAAACCCAGACGTCGCAACCCAGACGTCGATCTGGGTTTCCAACCCAGACGTCGGGTTTGGGTTTCCCAACCTAGACATCGATCTGGGTCCAAACCCAGATCGACTGGAGAAGAAAACGAAGAAAAAGAAGAGAAAAAGAAGAAGGAAGGAAGAGAGAGGTGAGAGATTGGGTGAAGAAGATGAAGAAAAAGAAAGAAGAAGAATGAGAAGAAAAGAGATGAGAGAGAGAGAGAGAGAGAGGGGTGAGGATTTTATAAATGAAGGGTATTCTTGTCTTTTTACTTCATTTTGTCATTTTCCAGTTATCTCAAACGGTCAACTTTGATCAAACCAATGGTATAGGAGAGGTCATTGTTACAAAACACAAAAGTAGTTTTCAATTGTAATAAGTGATATATTTGGAGGCTTTTAAGTAATTCTCTCAAAAAATAATTATTTCATATAAAAATTCATATAAAATTTACAAATATGGTTATTTATATTAAAATAAAGTTGGATGAAATATATTAAAAGTTTATTTATTTCAAAGTTGACATCAAATATATTTAAAAATTTATAAAAAAATATTGAAATCAATTATTTTTTTTATAAATACGACTATTTATATTAAAATAGGAGGTGCATGAAATGTTTTTCTTTTTTTCATTCAAAGAAGGGTTGCACATAATGTTAAGTACACGTAGTTATGTAACGTTTATTACTTTATTTTGTGTGATAACAACGAAAAAAAAAAAAGGGATTGGCTGATTTTCAAAGTGTGGGACGCGTGAAGTGACGGGTGGAAATCGCGTTGGGGACTTGGAGTCGCGGTGTTGTATGACTGGCTTTGTCGTTTATTTGGCATTCCAGCAAGGTTTGTGCGTTGGTCGGTGAGTTTTTGAGTCACCCCACTGAGTGAGGCGAGTTGTTGAGTTGATGAAGAAAGAGCAAATGTCACATCGACAAGGACAGAAACACCAGTTGAGTGCTTCTTTGCCACCCGAGTTGAGGGGTTTTCGACGACAATCCAATTAAGTTACGACAAACAAGGCTGGCACCAACTTTCCGTAATTAATTTCACAAGGAACACGTGTAAGTACGCCTTTGCTCTTTAAGCATGAGAATATGCTTTTATTTTATTCTCTCGTTTTATTTTATATAAAAAAAATGCTACAGATTTGAAATTTGGAGTTTAAAAAAAAAATTCACTGGAAATTTGGTGAAGGCAGAAAATAATTTATTATTTATCAATGTTGATTCCATATCTCTCCATTCATCAAGATATAATGGCTAAATTTTTAATTAGTGTATTTTAAAGTTTTTGGATAGTTTTGTCTCCTTAGTTGGAGTAATTATCTAGAAAGGTAAGTAATATTTAAGATAAATTCCAATAAATCTCTAACATGTCTTGCTATATATTAAAATAAAATTAACATTAATTCCAATGAATTTTTAGGATTTTTGAATAATTCAAATTCATAGCCCTCATGGCATGCTTGATGCACGAGATTTGGTATGGGATTGAAATGAAAATTTCTCAATTCCATTTAATCTCATGTTTGACATGGAAAGGAAGGGAAACCCATGGTTTCAAAACTCGGCCGAGTTGGCCAAGTTCTCGCTGCTCGATCAGTTTTCGAACCGATAACCCCTAGATCGGGGGGTTCAACTCGGATCCTGTTGAAAATCGGCCCAACTCGGGCCGACTCGACCTTTTTTTTTTAATTTTTTCAGCCAAAACGACGTCGTTTTGGTCAAGCAAAAACGACACCGTTTTGGCGTATGATATAAGTATAACACAGAAGGCAGAACAGAACATTTGCTTCTGCACTCTCAGCTCAGGTCGTCGTCTCTGCTCTCCGTCACTCCCCATCTGCCCACTGCACAGCTAGTCTGGTTCTGCACTTTCACTGCCGTCGTCTTCTCATCGTCGTTTCACTCGTCGTCCGTCGCCATCTTCGTTGCCGTCTCCGTCCGTGACCGATCCGGCGATCCATGAGTTTTTTTATTTTTGTTTTCATTTTGTTTTTTCTTTTTTGCTTTCACCACTCTTTTTGGTTTTTCACATATATTTATTTAGGGGTGGATGATGAATTGATGATTACACAAGTTAGATTTGTTTAGGGTTTTAAACATTTGTTAAATTTTTATGAGATTATACAAACTATATTTGTTTAGGGGTGGATGATGAATTGATGATTGATGAATGATGATTATACAAACTAGATTTGTTTAAGGTTTTTAACATTTGTTAAATTTCATGAGATTATAGTTTATACAAACTATATTTGTTTAGGGGTGGATGATGAATGATGATTATAGGTGGATGATGAATGATGATTATACAAACTAGATTTGTTTAGGGTTTTTAACATTTGTTAAATTGATAGGAACATGAGATTTAAAGTATTGTGCTATGTTATTATTTACATATTATATATGATGTTGGTTGTGTATTTGTGTTTGAGAATGAAAGAAGGATGAGAGGTTTTAAGTAGTTTAGATATGATAGATTTTTGAAGTGTTATTATTTTTATGTATTACAGGTGGAATTGTTGAAAATATAGTCGTTATATTGTTGAAATTTTTAAAGTTGTAATTATATAATTATGTTAAAATGACTTTGGAGATTGCATGAGATTGATTTTAAGAGTTTTTATGGTCATATAATTATATTTTAATCATACATAAAGTTTTAAAATTTTATTTTTTACAACTCGTTGACTGACGGTCAAACCAAGTACTCTCCGAGTTGCCGAATACTCGCAGCTCGCTGCCTAGTCGGTCAAGTCACGAGTAGGGAGTTTTGAAACATTAGGGAAATCATCCACTCCCGGGCCCACTACCCATTCCTATCGATGTAGGAATCGATATCCTGACCAAAATAGTGGGATTTCATTTCCTACATTGGTAGGAATAGGTCTTCCTCTCTCACTCACACTATACCACTACCACCACCAGCCTCTCTTCCACCATCAGTCATTGTCTCTTTCTCCTACCACTATCACAAACCATTATAGAAAACAATAAAAAAATCACAATCAATCACAACAAATCTTGTCAATGAAAAAAAAAAAAAAAAAAAAAACTCAAATCAATATACCCATCAACATCGTCGTAAGAAAGAGGGGGGAAAGAAACAAGTGAGAAAAAATAAGCACCAAACCTAGGTCGAAGACGAAGACGACGATGTTGGTTATAAAAACGGAGGTGAAGACGACAATGGTAGTGGCGAAGAGGAGCTCAGCAGGGAGGACAAAAGCTTAAGCAAGAGTCGAAGATGAAGACAGCAACAACAACAGGTGGTCGGTTAGAAAAACGGAAAAGATGAAGTGGAGAGAGAGAAAGTATGATTTTTGTTTAGAGAGAGAGAGATTGGCTTAGATATTTTGATTTTAATATTGATATAATATTTTTAATCTAATTTCAAGTTTTACTAAATATGAGATAGTAATTCTTTAATCCAATCTATTACAATCCATTCTATTACACTCTCACATACCAAACGTAGTCTTAGAGTGTAATATGGTTGACATATGACCAGCGAACCTCAACGTGTTACAAAGCTTTTAGTTTCAATCTCACTCATATTTTTATGGGGGGAATTGAACTATATTGTATGTAATAATAATAAACTATAGTTGTTCTTTCAATAAAAACATAAAATATACTTGCGTTCCATTATGCAATAATTTCTGGGTTGTTTATGGGAGAGACAACAGATTCCTGTTCGGGCTGTACTCTGACATACAAATAAATGACTAATGCTTAACCACCCACTCAGTCAGATTCCAGCTTTCGGTTGGAGCCAAAAAGTGCTCAACAACCAATTAAGATTTAATAAATAAATACAATTAAATAATAATAATATATATAAGTTCTTTATCGTTCACAATATTCTGATGCGGTTAGTTGCCTCATTGGCTGGTTCTTTTATGATGAAGTGTGCTATTTATAAATACTAAATAGTTTTGAATTTTAATAAACACTGAAAAAGTAGCTTAAATTTAAAATTGAACTTCAATTTGAGCGACATATTTTTTTTCTATTATTGAATTATGTAATTAACTTATTTGTTTATTAAAATATAAAATTATTTAAAAATAATTAATTTTGTATTTACATATTTTTTATTAGTTGTTATTTATTTTTATGTCATATGATACAAACAATTAAAAACAAATAATTTATCAAATCTTAAACTATTTTTAATATTAATAAACTTTTATTCATAATTAAAATACAATACAACAAACGACGTAGAAGTGGGTTTCTTATCAATTAAAAATAATATGAATGTTCAACAATAGTGCTAAAATGTTAATGATTAAACATAACTTTTAGGGTACGTTTGGATACATTTTTAAAACAATATTTTTAAAAATAGAAAACATGTTTTCAAAATCAGCAATACGTTTGGTAATATTTTTGAAAATTCATTTCAAAAATAAAAAATGATAAAAATTATTTGGTACCATTTTGAAAAACTAAAAATAATAAAAAAAATTATTTCCAATAATAATAATAATATAATAAAAGATATTTTTCTCTCACCTCACTAGTGTCTCTCTACAAACACCCCATTGTCTCTCTCATTTTCACACACACCCTATTGCTCTCTTTCTCACTTTCATCACCGGTCTGTCTCACCCTATTGTTCTCTCTTTTATCTTCCATCATCAGTTTCTCTCTCACTCTACTACTCTCTCCCTGCTTCTGTCGTTCTCTTTGTGGGTTCTAATTTGGTTGTATTTTTATGGTTGAATTAGATCAACCTCCATCGCCTTTAGTTGGGTTGGGTTTTTGTGGTTGTTTTGATCTAGTTCTGATTTTTCTAGTTGTCTTTTTTGCCATTTTCTTCTTGTGGTTCTCATTTCCAATTTGGTGGTTTTTGTTTTTTTTTTTTTTTTTTTTTTTAAAATATTTTTTCAACAATCTATTGCTTTTGAAAATGATGAAAAACGGAAAAAAATCGTTTTCCACTTTCACGTTATCATTTTTTAAAACATGTTTTTGGAAATTTCCAAAACATATACTTTTGAAAATGATTGCCAAACACATTTCCAATCTTTTTTTTTAAATGGAAAACCGTTGTAAAAAACAGTTCCAAACACCTTTTTTTAGAAAAAAATATAAAAGAGTTAGGCTAATTAGCACTTTATTTATTATAAGCTTTAGGTTATAATATAATAATTTATACAATATAACAGTAGATTAAAATTGTGAATATATTATTTTTGGAATGATAAATTTGAAAGTAAAGATTTAAATGTAATTCAATGATTTTGGAATTAAATAAAAAATTCAAGATTCTTGATTCTTTTTAAATTACTTTTGAGTTTAAGTATATTACTCAATCACTAACTATAGCCCTCAATTGGACTATTTGAATTAACTTTAATAATCATCCTTATAATCATTACAAATACTCCAATTGAGAGGTAAGATTAATGATTAAGTAAAGTAGTCAAATTCATTGGTTTATGTATTTTGAAGTTGTTTGACCTAAAAAACGAACAAAACAATTGTTTTTTTTTTTTTTAAAAAAAAAAAAAAAAAATCTAATTTAGATTCTTTAAAGGGGAAACTTCATTTTAGTACTTGAGGTTTCGAAAAATATTAGATTTTTTAAAGCTCTTTCGAAAACTGTTATTTCATTCCAAACTTTTTTAAAACTTTTGAAAAAAAGTTTAAATCGTTAGTCAATTGACAGTTAATGGTAACAGATAATTTGGACGGAAAGAGTAAGATGTTTTTTTTTGTGTGTGAGAAACTAAGATTGTGACACGTGGAATGTTAAGATTTCTAAAATATAAAAGGAAAAAAAAAAAAAGCCTTTTGTAAAGGAGGGTATTTTGGTAAATATCTAATTTTTTAAAATACAAAATAAATTAAACATCTAAGCTAAAATAAAAATCACCATCATCATCAACATTAAACTGCTCAATCCCTTCCACATTTACAAACCCAGCAAAATCAATGTAAACCTAGTAAAATCAAATACTATTCATCATCAACACAAATCCAATCCCTTCCACAAAATGTCGATGCCGCTTTTCACCGCCTTTGTCGACGCATCGTATACATGTAGCAGCTTTTTTCGTGCAATGGCTTTCAAATGCTTCAACAACTTTTCTTTGATTCCTCTACAACTGATCCCCAAGAACCTCATAAACTCTAGTCCAATTTTCTTCAGCAACTTTAACTTGGGTCCATTTGAGTGAGGCTTCATGTCAGGTTTGATAGAGTGTGGGTTCACCTTGGATCTGCTCAGTCATTGTGGGTTGTTTTCGAGTCCTATTGAGAAAACCAACCCTGAGTGAGACTGGTTCTGACCCAGATCGCAAAAACGATCCTTGATTCAGGTCTTATAGAGAGTCTACATTGAGTCCTTGATTCGCGAAAATGACCTAAATCGAGGTTTCCATTAATAGAAACCGATGGTTTCCACCTGGATACCACTTAAGCTGATAGGTGGTTACGGGATTTGGTGGTTTTGATGTTGGCTGTTCTGGATGTGTTTGAAGATGATGTTAGGTGGGATGTTTTGTTGGGCGGCATGTTTCTGGTAGCGATTTCCTTCCTATAGAGTTCATCGGCAAGAATGAAATAAAGGGTTTGCAATGGGTGGGTGTTTGGGATTTTTATGGTGGATGGTGTTTTTGTTAAGAATTAAAACACAAAAAGTGTACTCAACAATTCTGGAAATGACACACATCTCTTATTGATCAATCTAGGCTTATAAATAGCCTTTACAATCTTAACTGAATGAGAAAAACAAGAGCACGTTAACAACTAATCAACGTGATAAGTGCAACAAGAAACACTAAACAAGTTCCCTAAAAACTAGGACCTATACAAACTGAAAGCCAAAAACTTATTCGAACCCTTAACCAAAACTTAAACTTTCTCTTCATTCCCTCCCTTAAACTAGTACCTGACTGCAACTAGTTTAAATCAGGAACTTGGCAAACTCGCAGCTGACTCCGAGATCTTTAAAACGCATCCAATGTGAGGGGCTTTGTCATCATATATGCCAGCTGATCTTGTGTTCCACAATAAACCAATTCAACTGCTCCTTCTCGTGTAAGATCACGAAGAAAATGAAAGCGCACATCTATGTGTTTGCTTCTACCATGTAACACAGGATTCTTCGATAGTTTAATTATGGAACTATTATCACAAAAGATTGTAGTACACTTACTTTCCTCCAGGCTCAGCTTCTCAAGTATCCTCTTCATCCAAACAGCTTGACTAGCACAAGCAGCTGCAGCTACAAACTCTGCTTCAGTGGTTGATAGTGTGACTATAGGCTGTTTTCTTGAGGACCAGGCAACAGTTCCAGAACCCAACATAAAGACATAGCCTGATGTACTTTTCCTGTCTTCAACGTCTCCTGCATAGTCGCTATCTGCATAACCAACCAGACCTTCACACCCTCCCTTCTTGTAAAAAACTCCAAGTCCAATAGTTCCTTTCAGGTACCTTAAAATCATCTTGGCTGCCAACAAGTGCAACTCAGTTGGTTTAGCCATGTACCTGCTAATCAAGCTTACTGCAAACATCAAGTCCGGCCTCGTAGTTGTCAAATACATGAGGCAACCACCATCTGCTTAAACAAAGTCTCATCAACACCAACCCCATTCTCATCTTTAAAAAGTTTACAACCTGGAACAATGGGATTATGGATCAAGTTGCTATTCTCTATCTTGAACCTCTTCAACACCTCCAAAGCATATTTTCTCTGGCAAATATAGATTCCATCTGACCTCTGTAATACTTCTATGCCAAGAAAAAACCTCATTCTCCCCAAATCAGTCATATCAAACTCCCTCAACATAGAATTTTTAAATTCAGCAAACATGGAATCATCATTACCAGTAAATATTAAATCATCTACATATAAACTGACAATGAGAATTTTACCTCCCTTATTTGTTTTAATGAACAAAGTGTGTTCACTATAACACTTCTCGAATCCTTCACTTATGAAATGTGCTTCAATACGACTGAACCAAGCTCGTGGAGCTTGTTTCAGTCCATAGAGGGCTTTCTTCAATCTGTATACTTTCTGAGAATTGTTCTTCAACTCATATCCCTTAGGCTGCTCCACGTATACTTCTTCATTGAGTTCCCCATGCAGGAAGCCGAATTTGACATCAAGTTGATAGAGAGTCCATCCTTTCTGAGCTGCTAACGCCACTATCATTCTCACCGTATCCATTCTTGCAACCGGTGCAAACACTTCTATATAGTCTATCCCTTGTTGTTGCACATACCCCTTGGCCACCAAACGAGCCTTGAACTTGTCCACTTCTCCATTCTCCTTGAGTTTCGTCTTATAGACCCACTTCACTCCAATCTTCTTTGCACCTGTAGGCAGGTCAGTGAGTTCCCATGTGTTGTTTTTCTCTATAGCCTTTATCTCCATGTCCATGGCTGTTCTCCAGTTGTCATGCTTCACTGCCTCCTCAAAATTTACTGGATCTGCTAAAGCAAATAAGGCCAAATTAGCATTATCTTCTTCTTCCTCCGAAAGACCTTTCCCACTTACATAATCTCTCAACCACCCCGGGGGCCTTCTAGCTCTTCCTTCATTAGAAATGGATGATACTCCTCCATTCCCACCAGTTTGCGAACTACCAACTGGTTCCTCAGTAACTTCTTCTTCTTCCTCACTCTCTGCTCTATCATTCTCAGCATCCACTTCCTTATTTTCTTTTTCATCATCCCATTCCAGATCAGCCATTATTTGTTCTTCATAACTCTTATCCCAATTCCAAGACTTGTCTTCCTCAAACACCACATCCCTGCTAATTACAACCTTCTTTGCAACTGGATCATAGAGTCTATATGCTTTAGACTCTTCACTTACTCCCAATAACACACAGATGAAGCTCTTTGCATCTAGCTTTGTCCTTCTCACATCAGGAACATGCACATGTGCAACGCATCCGAAAACTCTGAAATGCTCAACTGAGGGTTTGTTGCCAGTCCAAGCTTCTTCAGGTGTTTGATTCTTTACAACCAATGTAGGACTTCGATTTAAAACATATGTTGTCCAATTTACTGCCTCTGGCCAGAAAGTTTTGGGAATCCTCATTTCAGACAGCATGCATCGAACCATGTTCATCACTGTTCGATTTTTCCTTTCAGCTACTCCGTTCTGCTGTGGGGTATATGCTGCAGTTAATTGTCTCTTGATGCCATGCTCTAACAAAACTCATTGAACTCAAGTGATGTGAACTCTCCTCCTCGATCTGTTCTCAAACATTTTATACATCCTCCTATTTCTTTCTCAACACATTTCTTAAACCGCTTGAACATGCTTAATGCTTCAGATTTCTCTATTAAAAAATAAGTCCATGCTTTTCTAGTAAAGTCATCAATAAAGCATATAATGTACATTTTCTTACTATTGGAGATAGGAGAGATTGGCCCGCAGATGTCCGTATGAACAAGCTGAAGCTTTTCTGTGGCCCTCCAATTGCTCTTCTTTGGAATTGAATCTCTGTGTTGCTTCCCAATCATACAGTTACCACACACTGTTGATGGAGTCTTAAACTGAGGTATCCCATGCACCATCTTCTTTAACTGGAGTGTCCTCAATCCTTTGTAACTCAAATGTCCATAGCGACAGTGCCATAAGTGTGCCAAGTTTTGTGTGGAAGTGTAGAGACAGGCTGGCTTTTGAGACAATGAATTTGCTAGCAACGCAAACATGCGATTTGTTGTCATCTCGTTCTGTATTATGAGTCCTTTCTCTGGATGATAAATCTTGAGCTTTCTATGTTGAATGAGAATCGTCAACCCTTTTTCTTGTAGTTGACCAATGCTCAAAAGATTGTTTTTTAGTTCAGGTACAAAAAATACTTCACTAACAACATGTGTAAAGTCACTTACTTTCAATTTCACATTGCCTTTCCCTGACACATTCATCCTTGTGTTGTTGCCCAGCTTCACCTTCTGCCTGAATTCCTCATTTAGTTCACAGAACAAACTCTTGTCACCACACATATGGTTGCTACATCCAGAGTCTAGGAACCAAACATCTTCCCTTCGAGCATCGTTCATCTCCACATATGACATGAGCAACATCTCTTCTTTTTCTCCTAGTTCAGCGTAGTTGGCTTCCCTATCCCAGCTTGGACACTCAAATTGATAGTGTCCAAGCTTGTGACACTTATAACATTCCACTGCTGATTTGTCATAAAACTGACGGCCTCTCCCTCTTCCTCTACCTCTGTTTGTACCGCGACCCCATCCTCTTGCTCCAGACCTGTCTTCAGAAGTTATCTTGAGTGCTTGTTCTTCTCCTGTATGTCGCTGGAATTTTTGCTCATGAACAATAAGAGAACTCTGCAGTTCATCAATGGAGAGTTGATCGACATCTTTGGATTCCTCGATCGAGCAAACAATATAGTTGAACTTCTCTCAATGATCTGAGAATCTTCTCAACCACTGTGACGTCTTGCATTTGTTCTCCATATGTTCGCATCTTGTTGGCTACGGACAACACTCTTGAGAAGTACTCGGAGACTCCTTCTCCAGTTTTCATCTCTAAGGTTTCAAACTCTCTGCGGAGAGCTTGTAGATGTGATCTCTTAACCCTGGCACTCCCTTCAAACTTCTTCTTCATAGACTCCCAAATCTGTTTGGAAGTATCCTTCACGAGAATGGTCTCCAATATCGTCCGATCTATGGCCTGAAAGAGATAATTTTTGACTTTCAGGTCTTTCAGCTTCAATTCATCTAGCGCCTTCCGCTGTGCTTTTGTCAGCGTCGCTCCATCCTCTGGCTCAACATAGCCCGTCTCGACCAATACCCAATATTCCTTGGATCGCAGGAAGTTCTCCATCAACATGCTCCAATGGTCATAGTGACCATCGAAGCGGGGGATGGATGACTGCATAAAATTCTTTTCGGTTGTCATCTTCTTTGCTGCTATAAAGAAACCTCAAAGGTTGCTGCTCTGATACCAAAATGTTAAGAATTAAAACACAAAAAGTGTACTCAACAATTCTGGAAATGACACACATCTCTTATTGATCAATCTAGGCTTATAAATAGCCTTTACAATCTTAACTGAATGAGAAAAACAAGAACACGTTAACAACTAATCAACGTGATAAGTGCAACAAGAAACACTAAACAAGTTCCCTAAAAACTAGGACCTATACAAACTGAAAGCCAAAAACTTATTCGAACCCTTAACCAAAACTTAAACTTTCTCTTCAGTTTTGAGTTTTAAAGGTGTTTTTGGGTTGAAATAGGTGTTTGACTGTAGGCTTTTTCTTTTTTTTTTTTGGTGTGAATTGGGTGGTTTTGATGTTTCCTAACATAGAGGGTTACAGTAGTGGTTGTGGGGAAGACGGTGAGACAGAGCAATGGTGGTGGAGGTATAACAGAGAATGGGTATAAGTCTGGTAATGGATATAGGTCTGGATATGGCTTATGCGGTGGAACTAGAGGAAGGGTGATGGAAGAGGAGGAGAGGTGGTGGATGTGGACCTTTGATTGTTGATATCAGGGATAGAGGAAGATGATGGGTTCAAGATGAAAAAGATGATGATTCGGGGTTGAGATAATTTTTTAATGTTTTAAAATTGATTAAATTTAAGGGATAATATGGTAATTTAAGAGTCATTAATCACCGTTAAGGGTAAAAAAAAGTCTTTGTATGTATTTTATCTCTTTTGATTATCAATTGATTGACGGTTTGAATTTTTTTAAAGAGTTTTAGAAAAATTAAAGATGAAATTAACTGTTTCCGAAAAAACTTTAAAAGTCTGATATTTTTCGATGTCTTAAACATTAAAATGAAGTTTTCCTTTCTTTAAATGTTAGGTGCAAAAAACAACCAACTACTATTTTTATAGACTAAATAGGATTGATTTTTTTTTTCCTCAAATGAGTTTAATAGGATTGAAGTCTAAATAATAACAGAAAACTGTAATATAGATTGCTTATATGTTTATTTATTTGTGATTTCATGATATAAATATTTAAAAAATTGTAAGTAGATATTCGTATCTCTTTTAACTATTAATGATATTAGTTATTTATATGTAATACGATTAATATAGATTATATGTTTATAATATTTTTTAGTTTTAATTAATTAATTAAATCTTGACAGTATAAATTAATAAAAATACAATTTAAAAATCTACCTATCCCTTATTGGCGTGTTGTCCGCCATGGAGGAGGCGAGCCGCCCTCATTTGCACAACGTCGTCATAAGCAGAGGCAGACCCATTGTTGGGCCAGGGGGGACACGTGCCCCCCCTGAAATTTTTGAAAAATTAATTAGTTTTTTTGTATTTAAAATATATAAATATAATGTGAGAATGCTTACATCAATTCACAATGGCCTTGATGGTTGTAGCGTGCCTTTTGCTATTGATGCAACACGGTTCGAACTCCAGCTACAACATTTTATCTTTTTTCTTAGTAATTTAAATATATTATATAAATAAAATGTCAAATGGAAGCACAAAATTTGAAAGGTTTTGTGGGTTGTGGTTGCTTTTCCTTCCTAGACACAACCATGGTTCTACTCCCCTTTGTCTCATATTTTTTCATTTTATTCACTCACAAACATTGCTTTTTCTTTTTCTTTTTTTGAAATAGTTTTTTTTTTTTTCATAAATGTTGCTTTGTCTCATAATTTTTTTTTTAAATATTTTTTTATGGCATGGATCTTGTTTTTCTTTCTTTCATCCACCATGATTCAATCAATTTCCCTATCAAAACATTTTACTTTTCCTCAATTTTTTTTTCCATTACGGTTCAATTTGTTTTTCTATCAAAATATATTGTTTTTTCCTTTTTTCTTTCCATTATTACAAACTGCTCTTTAAATTTAAAACATTTTAACTTCATAAATTATCAACTCACAATCGGTATGCTTTTGATTTTATATTTGTATTAAGAATGTTATTTTAAGAAAATTTGTTTATAATCTTCTAAAGGGTAAAATTATATATCTCCTACTGGTTATATATTTTTGCTATTTTTATTTCATATAACTTCATTCTAGTAATTGAAAGAAATATTATAAAAACATTTCATATAACTTAGTTTTTTGATGTTATAATTATTATATAAAAGTGTCCCCCCTCACATAGATTTTTGGGTCCGTCACTGGTCATAAGTCCCTTGTTTGTGTGGTGTTCACCGCTCTCCTTGTTGTAAATGTCTTGATCCATACAATCTTGAAGATCCATAGTTGGTGTGGATCATGGATCTCCACTATTAATTTGAAAATTGAAGGTAGAAATTCATTGAATATTCATCTTTTATTTTTTGAATTTTTGAAATATATTTTTAATTCTAAATTCTGAGTTCATTTTTATTTTAATTTATTTAATCTTATCAAATTAAAGAGTATAAGAGCATAATGGTTTTTAAAATTATTTCACTATCAAAGGTTTTCTCTTTTCTTTTATTAAAAAAAAGGCTGCTTTCAACGGTCAAATAAATATTATTTATTAATAATGACAAAAGTTGATTTCTTTTGTGAAGCGTTAAACCTTATATTTTTAATTTATATAATATAATGCCGAGATAAAATTAGGAAACACTTTATTTTTTTTATATTTTTGAGAAATTTATTGTTTTTAAATATGAATTTGTTTATAGTGTTTATGATCCATTACGTTTCAAAACTAATAAATTAGTTTATCTAACATAATATTTGACAGTCAACGTCAACAGAAAACGGTGAAAGATTGTTTTGTCTTTAACTTTATGTACATTTTTAATTATTATTTTTTTTTTTAAAAAAAATTCATCTAATACGTGTCCTTGTATCACCAATTAGTGTTAAAAGATAAAACTACCCCCATATATATAACATTTGACCATCTGTTGAATGACTTAGAAACTCATTTAATGAGTTTTAGAAAAGCAAGAGATCAAAAATACTATAAACGAATTCACATTTTAAAAAGATAAAATTTTTAAAAATATAAGGACCAAAATGAAATTCTCTCATAAAATTGTAACCATATTATCTTTGAAAGAATAGATTTGAAACAAATATTTTAGATGATCTTGTTTGGCAATTGGCATGACATTTGAAGGCTCAAAAGCTGTTCTTGTACCCAAACTGCATGTTGATGTGGTTGGATAAACAACCATAATAAAAACTTTTAATTTTGAAAAGCTCTTCCAATATAAGCTACAATCCTTTCATTTGAAATTAACAATCTCAATTGATCAATTTATTATCAAAATTTTAATATAAATTATTTATCAATTTTCATCAAAATTAATTTATGATTTTAAACATAAAATAATTCGTAGAAGACTATATTGAATTGAGATGAGAATCGAATTAAAAATTAAAAAAAAAAAAAAGATATATTCATACTACATTCTTAAAAAGAAAATAATAAATAAAATTAAGCATATATTATTTTTTTCATAAGTTATTTTATCGAATTTATCATACTTGTAGTCATAGAGTATATAAAGAAATGATAAGAAAAAAATTACAAAGAATAATAACCAAATGAGAAACATATAAAAAGAAGTATATATTTATAATTTTTTATTAAAATTGTTAGAGCATATTTTATTAAAAATATAAATTCCCTTTTTGATAAGGGAAGGGAAGTTGATTCTTAAAGTGAGGGGAATAATCCAGTTTCTCTTATCTAAGGAGTCATTTGTTTTTTTTTTCATTTAAAACTTAATAGTGCTGAATTATACATATTAAGTTATTTTTATTTTTTTTTTTTTAAAAATTAAAAAATTTTTAAAAAAAAAATTAATTAAAAATTTTTAACTTTTCATTTAATTACAAATCACTTAATAAATTATAAAATTCCAAATTTATTCTCCCCAAAATAATATATTTTCAAATTTATCTTGATTTATATTATTCAATTTTTTATTTTTTTTCAATACTTACAAAAAAATATGGTTAAAAAATAAACCTAAATACATCTCATCTTAAATTATCTTGAAATTAGACTAATATATTTTAATTTATAATTTAAATATTTATTTTTTTTAGTTATTTTCTTAAATATATTAATATATGTAAATATAAACATGACTAATACTACTATATTTTTTAATCATGTTTAATATAAATTAAATATTATTAATATATACATAAAAATGTTTTAGAATTTATTAAATTATTTATTTTCAAATGGTTGTATTAAATTAATTAAAATTACATAACAATAATAATAAAAATGATAAAAATGTCAATTTACTAGTTTTCAGATAATTTTAAATTTAAAAACAAATAAGTTTACAACATATTCAAAGGTAAGGAAAAAAAAAAACAAACATTTATTTAAATTTCAAATTTCAGTTACTATTTATATTCAGCCTTCATCAACATTGTTCAACATTCAGACAAAAAAAAAACAAACAACCCCTAATTCTCAATTTAGGTGTGGGATTCACATAATTTAATTTTTATAAATTTTAATAAACATATAAATTTATAAATCAGAAATTAAATTTCCTTTCCTCTTTGGGTTATTGATTGATAAACATGCTATAAGTGAGAGTGACATTCCTTCTCCAACAAGCACTTAATTCTTAATTTAGATTGGGGTACATGTAATTTAATTGTCATAAATTATAGTAAACATATAAATTCTCAAATCAAGAATTAAATTCTCTTTTCTCTCTAGGTAATTGATTAATAAACATGCTTTTTTTTTCTTCTTTTTCAACCAAATGGTGAAAACAATAGCATATTTTAACATTTTCATCAATCCTTATTTAAATACCATTCAAACAAGAATAATGATATACTTATTAAATATTTACTTCAATGATATGATAAACTTGTTTTTAACTATCATATTAATTTTTGAACAATGTATGGATTAGATGGTAAAAATAACTAAATTAAAAGAAAAAAAAAAATAAAAGTATAATCGTGGTCTTAAAAAAAAAAAAAAAAAATCCCGAAGCGCTGAAGATAAAGCAACGAATTGAAGCTTTTTCTTAAACATTTGACTTGAGAAGCAGTGAGAGTCTTCGTCGGACGGAAGAGAACAACTTGTGTGTCCTATCGTAATATTTGATGTTTTTTAACGACACTCAACGAACATGAATCTAAACACTAACATGCTACGGATTCGGCACTCCCACCACAATCAGAAAGCCTTGTTCCACTTACCAAGACACTTTCTTTTGCCGCGAAATCACTCCCTCTCATACTCGTCTTCAGGTCTTTCTTCTGGTCCACTATTTCTTTCATTCCTCTTTCGTTGTGATTGTACTAACAAGTTTAATGATATTGCTCTTATATACTTATAGGGTTCCCACTTCGCGTTGACTTGATTTCTCGGTGTAAGTACTCATCTTCCCCTCAAAAACCACTTCAAGTTTTCGATTTTCTTGAATGCTCATATGTGGGTCTTTTTGATAATTCTTCAAGTAAAAGTTGGGAGCTCTAGGTGTTTGGTGAGCAAATCCGTATCAGAAAACTTTTCAGGTTCATTTGATTCTGAACCCAGTCCCAATAATGTCAATGGCCCTAGTCAGGTACTTGTGTTTTTCTCATTTTATGTGCACATCTAATGATTTTAATTTGACCCAACCTTTATGTTTAATATTTGATTAAGATTTTGATTGAACATATGTTACTTTGATAAGCATATGGAAAGTGAAAAAGGATGGTTGCTTGTAAATGAGTGAGTTAATTTGATTTCAATTCAAGTGTCAAATGCAAAATAGATCCATATGTTTGTGTGTTGGTTTGGGTGCCAAGTTTTTGTAGTTTGTGTTAACTGATGTGTATGTAGCTGTAGTAGGGGTGATTTTTGGCCTAATCAACTGCTGTTTATGTGTTTATGGTTTTCGGTGCTTAAGCGAGATGGGTCGATTGTGAATATCTTGAAGCAGTCAAATTCGCTTATCCCACACGCAGTCCTTGCTAGCACACTGTTGGCTCTCTTTTATCCGCCATCCTTCACATGGTTTACTAGCAGGTTAGTGAACGTTTCTTTTAAGAAATCTAAGAAAACTTTGATTGACGAAGAGAAACAATACAAGAAGGCTTTTCTTCAAGCCATAATTCATCCTCAATAAAGCAGAAAGACTTAGAAGTAAAGATATGGACCGTCTTATTACTATCCCTTGAAATGGGGCAGTGATTAAGAACCGCAACTTCCTTGCATAGGGACTTAATATCATCATTAATGCAACCAGCAAGTTCTGATCAAGAAAACTTAGTAGAAATCCCTGCAATAACATTGGCTGCATCAATTTCCACCCAATGAACCAACATCTTCAATTTCTTTGCCAGAGCTAAACCTTCCTCGAACCCTTGGCAGATTTAGATAGTGCTGCCATCACCAAACCACAAATTGAATTGCAGCCTCCAACACCAATAGAATTAGAGTTCTTGCGAACTGCTGCATCTGTATTCAGTTTCAAGTTACCAATAGGAGGGGGAACCCACCTCATACTTGGACTGTAACCCTTCACCAAATTCTTAGGTCTCAAAGCTTTTTGATTGTTCTGATATTCAAGTAAAAAGTCTGCTGGCTATTATGTAATTTCTTCGGCAGACTGAGACATGTTATTATGGTTAAAGGCATTGCGCTTCTTCCACAGACTCCACAGTACCACACAAATGAAAGCAAAGTCTTCTCCCTTCACCTTAGAGAATAGCAACCTGATAAGATCATAACATGAAATACTTTTACTATCAGAAATTAATTCCCAAAACATTGCGTTCTACTGAAACTCTGCAGCCTTACTACACCAAATAAGGAATTACATGTTTAGCAACTCTGTAGTGATGTGCTTATTTGCTTTCGTATGCAGCACGAAATTTGACTTTTATAAGGGTTAATTGTGTTGATTGAAGTGCCAAGAAATAAATGATGATATAATAGTAAATTCTAGTGTTCAATGGTATAAAGTAAACTTTCATATTCTTATGGATTTATCTTTTTAATCTATGTTTAGGTACTATGCACCTGCATTAGGATTTTTGATGTTTGCAGTTGGAGTTAATTCCAGCGAAAAGGATTTTCTTGAAGCCTTTAAAAGGCCAGCAGCTATTATTGCTGGTTATGTTGGTCAATTTTTGGTGAAGCCAATTCTTGGATATATTTTTGGCATAATTTCAGTAACAGTTTTTGGTCTCCCTACACCCATAGGTGAGTTTCTGCTTGTATTGCCCTCAAAAAGATGTGAGAGTGTACTAAGATGATGCAAATCCATGGTTCAGGTGCAGGGATTATGTTGGTTTCTTGCGTTAGTGGCGCCCAGCTCTCAACTTATGCTACTTTTCTGACGGACCCTCCACTGGCCCCCTTAAGCATTGTTATGACATCATTGTCTACCGCTACTGCAGTATTTATTACACCGATGTTATCATTATTGCTTATCGGTAAGAGATTGCCTGTCGATGTAAAAGGAATGGTATCCAGTATTTCACAGATTGTAGTTGCACCCATTGCTGCAGGCTTGCTTTTGAACCGGTGAGACACAAATCCAAGTTTAAAACATTTGGAATTGAGAATATCTTGGAGAAGTTTTAGCTCTTATACATGTGACTTTACAGGTTCTTTCCACAAATTTGTAACGCTATTCGGCCGTTCTTGCCCCCACTTTCAGTCATTGTAACAGCTTGTTGTGTTGGAGCGCCACTTGCCATTAACATTGAATCTGTTATGTCGCCTTTTGGAGTAACTATTCTGTTACTCATTATTGCATTCCACTTGTCAGCATTTGTTGCTGGTTATGTCCTTACTGGCATCTTCTTTCCCAAGGCACATGATGTGAAAGCACTGCAAAGAACACTCTCCTATGAGACAGGTGCAATATTTTTATGTTATGACAGTTTATATTGTTCTACCTGATATTTTTCCATTCGCAGGAATGCAGAGCAGTCTCTTGGCACTTGCACTTGCCAACAGATTTTTCCAAGATCCGCTCGTGAGTGTGCCTCCGGCAATCTCTGTAAGTAAATGACTTTCATTTCGAACAGGTTATATTTCATTTGGTCTTTGAAAAAGAAACATTTTTTAAATTCAATTTTAATGTGATAAAATAATTATCCTTGGTTTAAGTAGAATCAAGAACTCCCTAGGATTCCGCAAGATTATCTTTCCATAGTGTTTTAGATATGTCTTGTTCTGGTTACCTTCATGACTGAACAGTGAACACCACATATAAATTAATTTGTGGCTTAAGCGGAATTTGCATCACCTATAGGGGACATATTACTTACTATATTGGACTCCTTATGTGTTGAAGTCACATGGTTCCCTTTAGTAAATCTTGTTTTACATGCTTTCTAACAGCCTGCATCGACTGTTGGATATCCCATGTGTTGCTATAGGCTATAGCTGTTTAAGTTTTGAAATCATCTGGCAGTATTTTAGGAACTAGCTCCCAATTGCTTTGTACTCCTCTTAATGTCATGGGTGATATAATATGTATATGTTTATGTATACCAAATGCCAAATATTTTCACTTGTATTCAATATCCCTATTCAAAACCTTATGGTTATTCTTTTTTCTTAGCCCAAAGTATGCCAACTATTATTCTTTTTGTCCTTTGTCAGGCAGCTTGGATTTAGAAATTAGAAATATATTAATTTAGTTGGACCTTGCGTTTTTCAACACTTAATTTGATAGGTTTACACTCTATTGATTGTAAAAGTTGACAACCATAAGAGGTTTATTTTCTTTTACACGAAAGGACTTGCTAAATAATATAATGAGTAGCTATATGATGTAATATTTGACTGATTTTTCTCCTATTGGTTGCAAATTAATTGGCATTAGATCACATATACGAGAATACTATTTTTTCTGTGATCTGCAGACTGTAATAATGTCATTGATGGGCTTCTTCCTTGTCATGCTTTGGGCTAAGAAGAAAGAATAACATGTAATAACAGTACTCCTACAAATCTGAACGATTGCAAATTTTTCGGTGCATTGCTGAAGCTGTCAAAGAGCTCTGAGAGATGAAACTGTTCGGAGGCAGGATACTCTTAGATCTTATATCTGAAGGATGGTAAGGTTTATCTTGTATCAATTTACATCCTGACAAGTAGTCGCATATTTATATTTTACTAGTACATTTATCAAGATATTTTAGGGAACAACAAGACTACTTCATTACCTAGTCATGTTTGCTAGTCACTTGAAGAGATAGTGATTTGATCCTCTCACACATTCAGAGGATTAGTTATCTTCCTGAAAATGTTTGTGGGAGTAATCAGCATAAATTTTGAGTTAAAAGTTGTTGAATGAGTAAACAAAATTATAAATGTATTGTTGCTTTTTAACTTCTAACATCTTCCAAGGTTTGAGAAAAGAGGTTATATAACTGCTTATAACTTTTAAGCAATCTTGAAAACAGTATACATTGTGCATCTCTTTGCATTCCTTAACCCTTATTTTGCTTCTTGTTTTCTTTAGAACCTGATGTTGATAAAAGTTCTAAATTCCATTTTAGTTTGAATCCGAAGTTTTGCATCAAATAGAAAAATTTGGATCCTCTCATAATCATAAGTATTATAATCAATGAATGGTTGAGATGTGATTGTTTTTCACATATTTTTATCTCTTTAACCTTCAATCTCATACTTAAAAAAGGTTAGAAAAAGCTTATATTATAATCTGGATCCCAAATAAAATCGTTTCAGTAATTTTCAAATATGAACTGTAAGAGCTAACCTAAGCATAATTCTTCTAATATAAAATTTTATGTTTAATAAGTTGTGAGTTGATAATATGAGGTTTGTTTAGTAGTACGTTTCTCATTATTACTTCCTGGAGATGGTAAGGTTGGGCCTAAACAAGAATTTAGGTCTTGTTAAGTAAATTGGGTAGTTGAAATAGGAAAAGAAAGTCTAGTTTTGATGTCAAAACCATTCGTAAGGGTCCCAACCCAAAAACAAACTAAAGCAACCCACAAACTGACCCAACCCCATAGAATAAATAATCGACGCCAACCAAATTAATATAAAGTAATTCATTCATCGCCCAATAATCATTCTCTTTTACCGTTTTACGTGGCTAGAAGATCACTCCTGGTATTCTATCCTAAAATTCACTTTGCTTTGTGATTAACTTAAGCTTGTTAATTCATTATTTCTGATTATGTTACTAATGTTGTATTTGTATCTAAATTTGTTCAACATCATGTTTTTTTTAAGGGTCTTGTTCTTCTTCTAATCTATAAGAATAATGTTAAACTATCCAAATTTGTTATTCAAATACATGTTCGAATGACATATGGGCATGAATTTAAGTAAAAAATTTTAGAAGCCCAACATTATCTAAATTTGTTCAACATCATGTTTTTTTTTTAGGTTCTTGTTGTTCTTCTAATCTATAAGAATAATGTTAGACTTTCCAAATTTGTTATCCAAATGCATGTTCGAATGACATATGGGCATGAATTTAAGTAAAAAATTTTAGAAGCCTAGTATTACTTAATCTATAATGTTGATAAGATGATTTATTTTAATAGAGGAGTTCAACATCCTAATTAAAAAGAAAATTCACAATATCTAATGGTGGTGTTTATGAAATCCTCTGTAGACCCTATCATCAACTCTTTTGAGATGTAACAATCTATAAATGATTAGGACAAGTTCAGGGATTAGTCTTTGGGAATCAATCAAGACCAAGTGAGGTTTTTGATTTTGTGACACGGTTCAAAGAGCAGTTCCTATACGGGAGGGGACAATCTACACATAGATGGAGAGGAGAGCCCATACAAGGTGAAGAGATAACCCACATATTTTTATATGGTGAGAGACTTGCTTTTGATGAGAATAGAACTTGTGTCTTCAAGGCATCAGGGTCAATAGTCTTACCTTACCAACTAGGCCATTGACCTGCTATTGATATCGAATTTTTCACTTGTACTGTTATATACATAGAAATTCTTTAGTCGGTAGAATTTCGAAAGTACAAAGAATTCTCGGTTTCAACATGTAGTTTTGAAAATAACAAAGTCTATATATATAGAAATTCTTTAGTTGGTAGAATTTCGAAAGTACAAATAATCCTCGGTTTCAATATTTACTTTTGAAAATAACAAAAGTATATATGTATATATATATAAAATTTATAACATAACAATTAATCGCAAAATCCGTAATGAATTTTTATGACCAATGATGTTTAGCTCTACCAGTGAAATTAGAATCTGTCAGTGAGAATCCATTAGAACCAATTATAAAAGTACTTGAATTCCGAGGCTTTGACTTTTCTGTAATTTCGTGGGGCAATGCAGGCACTACGTCTTTGTCCTAGTCTCCATGTTGATAATTTAGAACAAAGATTTGGTGCTAAAGAATCATGTTAGTAGAATTACACAGCAATTGAGTGGAGTCATCAAATATTTTGACTTGGCTTGGTCAATTGGCAGTAATAGTAACAATTATATAAGTTCTCCCAAAAAAGGAATTTACATTTATATAATATCATTCAATCAAATAGTATCCAGTCAAAGAAACAATTTCAGAGGGATTCCTTCCACAAATTGAATAAACATAAATCATATTCAAATCGAATTAAGTATAAGAAAAAGTTTGACTTCAAATCAAATTGCCTTTTGGAATTCATTTTTTGTTCTTTAATTTAAGAAAAATACAAAAGGCATATTGAAGATAAAAGCAATACTATATTTTTAAAAAAATTATCCAAATTCATTGTCAAATGATATGATAAGTTTATGTATAATTACCATATTATCAATATATTATGATAATCATAAACCAGCTTATTATATCAATTTGGATAAAATTTTCGAAAAGTATAATAATATTCTGAAATTGAAGAAAAAATTTGTATGTAACTGTTGACGTCCGGAAACGGTCAACCAGAGATTCTGGGCCCAGACGGCGAGCTTGGTAATTAATGGTTGATTTGTATTGATTGAAGGGTAGTAAATGGTTTATTAATTGGATGCTAGGTTGGTGGTAATTAATTCAGATGGAGGAATGTCGGTCTTGGTTGTTGGTCGGAGTTAATAAGGTGGACAATGAACAATTAAGGAGGGAGAGAGAGAGAGAAAGAGAAGATGCACAAGGATTTTTACGTGGTTCGGTGACTGCACCTACGTCCACGGCCACTCTGGAATAATTCCGGCAGAGTGACAGTTCTCTAGTGTGTAAAAACTTGTTGTACAGTAGAAAATGTCTCCCTTCTTATAGAGGAGGGGAGCTCACAATAAAGAATACAAAAGAAAAGCTATACACGTAATAGGCAACGGCTAGTTTCAACTAACCCTGACATTGCCATGCTGCATTGACTGTAAAAGTAATGATGATTTCCTCTCTGCACAAGACTGCATTAATTACGCCTGAAGAGGTCTTCACTTCATTAAATGCTTCTGGGTACTTGTGTAAACAGTTTCCGGCGGGAAATCATGGGAGTTGGTAATTCTGACAGCTTGCTGCACACGGTTTCTTATGGGTGGACTTTCTGGTCAGCCAGATGCATGCTGGAAAGGAGGTGAGGCGACCTGGAGGTCGGCGCGAGCTCGCGAGCTCGCGATTGGTGCGACCTCGCGGGCTCCTTGGGCTGAAAGCACTGACAGGTGACCTGCTGAAGGACTGTTGCTAGCTCGCGACCTGGATGGCCTCGCGAGCTGGGCTTGCAATTGCTGGCTTTGTCTTTGGGCTTCCTGGGCCCTTGCTTTTGTTTAAATTAGGCAAATATGCACTGGCCCATCTGGGCCCAAAACAGAAAATGGGCACAACATCAAGCCCCCCAGCTCTCTGTGCGTTTTGCGGACTGGGAGCTGAAATAAACACACAAATGGCGCCCATTTTCAAATTTTCTGGTTCCGTTTCAATTTTCGTACTGTAACCGCTGACACGTGGCATCCATTCAGGCGTTGGAGCCGAAAAAACGTGTCTCGGGACCGTACGCATTAAATGCGCACGTCTTGTAACTGATAGACGTGATGGCGTGTGACCGAGATCGATGCCCAGCCGTTAGATCTTTGGCGGTTACACCTTTATGCTGGATCGGATGGCTAGGGGCGGACGAGCTGGCCTATATAACCCACGGGTCTCTTCATTTTCTTCTTTTTGCTTTCCTGATACGACTACAGTACCTTTTCTTCCCATTTTCCATTTTTTCTTCACTTCTGCTTCTTTTGGTCTACTGTTCGTCGCCGGACAACCCCTTCGGATTCCGCCACTACGAGGATTAGCCACCGTGTTTAGCATATTGCACTCGGTTCGAACAAGGTAGTCCTCTTCTTGCTTTGTCTTTTTGTGTTGTAACATGGTCTGTCTCTGGTTAGGCTTGCTGTTTTCTGCCTTCGTAGCACGTCTGTTGGTCCCCATGAGCTTGTTTGGCCCTTAGGGGGTCACTGTATCGGTTGCCTGAGCACCTGGCAGATTCGTGTCTCTGGGCCTCTTCTGGTCCTTTAGAGACTAAGTGCGCGACCTGACGAGTAGGACAGCTGTCTTAGGAGTTCTTTTTCTGTCTGGTTAGGATCAGTATGCTGTAGGCGTTCTGATGTCGTTCTTTCTGTGTTGTAGATGTCAGGTCGTGCACGCACAGGTCGGGGCAGGACTGCTGCTTCCAGGAGGCAGGCAGGTCGCAGGGATAGCGAGGCTGAGGCTACGACCTCGCAAGCTGGCCCATCCAGCGAGGAGGTCGCAGCAGCGGATGAGGTCGCTGAGGAAGTAGACCCCCAACCTTTCAGACATACGCCCTCGACGGTCACCCTTGAAAAGCTGGAGGCTTGGGCTGATGCGTTCAGCCTTCCCTTGGGGTGCAGGGCTAATGTCCCCATGGACACTGATCGAGCTGCTTACCCTCCTGAGGGCTTTGTGGCGATTAGTCGCGAGCATATGGAGCTCGGCTTCAGGTTTCCTATGCCAAGGTATCTTAAGGATTTATTAAACGACCTCAAGCTCGCGCCTTTCCAATTGACCCCAAACTCATATGCCTACTTGACCACCTTGGCTGCGGGGTTCCGTAAGCACAAACTAGAATTCCCTACACCCCGCATCATCCGTACCATTTTCAGCTTTAAGGCGATCTCAGGGAAGGACGGGCTCTATTATGCCGCGCCTCGACTATATTCTGAGTATAAGGAGTTTCTACCTCAAAACTGTACTAAGTCTAATGTAGGGGAGTATAAATCGAACTGGGCACTGTTCACCTGTCCTTCACTTGCTGGGCTGGACAACAGGAGTTTTGTGCTGAAACCCAGTAAGGACTCAAGCATTTAAATGATATAAGTTTTTTTTTTTTTTTTTTTTTTTTTTTTTTTTTTTTTTTAATCTGGCTTTTGCTTTGCAGCTGTCGCAGCCCCTGCATACCAACCTTCTCAGGACGAGCTCGCTATCTTGAATTCCTACGCCTCAGCCAAGGAACCAGAAGAGGACTTTTTTCCTTCTGGCAGCGAGCTTGTAGATCGGGGTCTTGCGCCATCTGCCACGAGCGTTCCTCTGAACAAGTTCCGGGATTTGGGGATAAGAGGGCAGGCGTGCGAGGTCGCTTCCAACCTTCCTGCTCCTACACAATCGGATTCAGAACCACAGCCCATACAACAAAGGCCACCGAGCACGAGCTTCACCATCAGCCCTTCTTCAGGCGATATGGGAAAACTTACGATGTCAGCTCCTCCCGCTAGGTCGGTTCCACCTGCTGGGCCAACCGAGGTCGTCGATGTGGACAACACTTCCTCAGACCGCTCTCAGAGAGCGCCCTCACAAGCTGCTGCAGTTGCTCCTTCTCCGACCAGGGCAGTGGCCACTCCTCAAAAACGGGCTGCCCCATCTGCAGGACGGAGTTCTCCTCCAGCCAAGAGGACCACAGTCTCTGCTGGGGGGGATTTACCTTCGGAGCCAGCGGCTGAGGCCTTGACGAGGAAGAGGAAAGGGAAGGCCATAGCTCCGCCCCCACCTCCAAAACAGAAGGACGTCGTTGCCGTTACTTCGGTCGGCGGGGTCGTCATCGGACGAGAACCAGGTACTAGAACGCCAGCGCGGCCCGCGAGGCCTGCAACAGTTGGACGGGCAGATTCTGGCCCTTCTCCTGATGCAGCAAAGGAGATGGAATTTTTCAACAGCTTCGTGGAGCTCGTGCCTGACGTGATGGGGGAGCGTAGCCCACAGCTGCAAAAAGAGGAACTTACAGGCCGTTCTCTAGCGACCTATGTAGCTCGCCAGGCTGCGTTGGTAAGGTTCAAATCCTCTCATACTTTGATGTTGATTTTCTTCTTTCTCTTTTTAAAGGGTCTTGTACCATTTCTTTCGCTGTTTCAGCTCGGTATGGCGTCTGTGAAGTTAGTAAAGGAGGCAGAAATTCATATTAATGAAAAAGAAGCCTTCAGAATTTCTCAGGTGCAATTTGACGAGGAGAAGAAATTCCTACAGGAGGAAACCAATCTCCTCCAGAAAAGTTAAGGCGAGCTTTCCGCCAAGCTCAAGGATGCTGATGCGGCTTTGTCACGAGAGACTACTCGCAGGAAGGCCGAAGCCAGCAAGGCCCAAACAGAAATAAATAAGCTGAAGGGAGAGCTCGCTGATGTAAAGACAAAGCTGCAGGTTGCTGAGGACAAGGTAAGTGAGCACAGCTGGGACTTGGGAGTGGCCAGAGGGCAACTCCTTAGGTCTGAGGAGCTGCGGACTAAAGTAGAGGCAAGTCTGGCTCAGACGAGGGAGAAGCTGACTCAGACCGTGGAGGGTATTGAAGCCAAGCTTGCTCGGGAGCGTGGCAAGATCGAGGACGAGGTCGAGAGGGCGTTCCTGTATAACATGTGGGAGCGATACCCGGACTTGGACTACTCCTTCTTCGGGTCAGAGGGGGTCAAGATGATCCGAGAGTTCGTAGAGCTTGCTGCAGGTGCTCGGACCATGCAACATGTTGATACTTCCTCTGTTCCTCCAGATAATCCGCCTGCCGATCCATCCCTTTTGTCAGAGCAGGTCCCTGAGGTACCCCCAGCCTCAGAAGATCCTCCCTTGTCTGAGCCTCAAGCAGAAGCCATAGTTGATCCTGCTCCTTCAGACGAACCTGCTGATATCTAGAGCATTTTTCATTTCGTTTGCACCTTTAAATTCTTGTAACTTTCTTTCATTTGTTGGAACTCGTAGACGAGCTCAAAGCTCTGATTTATAAGATTAAATTTCCTGCACAACCTCAATATTTTGTCCAAGTATATATATATGTATTCAATTACATAATAGGCAGCGAGTAGGTAATAATCACATAATCTCAAAGTGTTAAGATTTTGTTAAGGAGATCACAATCGTGAAAATTATATTAACTTTCAAACCTGCTAACTGCAACCAGGAATTTTACTAAAGCACTAGCTCGTAAGGGCTTGGACTCAGCAAACAACTTGGCTGAATAAGACGTTTTCTATGTCTTAGAAGATTGACAGGAACTTACTGTTAGTGAGGAGCTCGGAATTTCCTTTTCCTCCTTGTTCCAATGATATAGGACTTGCTTGTCAGTAGCATTTTCCCAAACTTTGAGATTTTAACTCGTGGCTTTATTCGCAGTCCAGGAGTGAGCCAATTTGGTGAGTCCGCGGGCAGCTTTATGTATGAGAGGCGTAGCCTTACCCCCTCCCGCGAGGTCGCGGGGCAATTAATACGCGAGTCCGCGGGCAGCCTTATGTATGAGAGGCGTAGCCTTACCCCCTCCCGCGAGGTCGCGGGGCAATTAATACGCGAGTCCGCGGGCAGCTTTATGTATGAGAGGCGTAGCCTTACCCCCTCCCGCGAGGTCGCGGGGCAATTAATACGCGATATAATAAATGAACTTGATGCTTGATGTGAACCTCCGTTAGTGGGGATAATATGGATGAATTAAGCATCAGCTGATGAGATGTTCTCAATTGAGGCCTTTTGTGGAGATTTTATTTGCCAAGACATGGTCGTGGCTTTGGCCAGCCATTTCATGTAAGAATTCTGGTTGGCGAAACATTCCTTGGAATTTGTACAGATATCTTCAAGGAATAAAATTATGTGTGTAAACATATATGATAGTAGATCGCAGCTTCATTACTTTGAGAAAGAAATTTCATTAGCTTTGCTCTTTTGAACATGTACATTCGCTGGTTTATCCAGCTTGTTTTCTGCATCACATATGACATATACAACAGAAAATAGGTGAAAGCATGTTTACAGACAATCGTCAGAAAAGAATCGTGTACAAGGTTAGAGCGAGCTGACAGTTCTTAGGTGTAATACGGCCGCAAGTGTTCAGCATTCCAGGCTCGAGGTAACTCAGTCCCATCCATGCTGGCTAAATGATAGGCTCCATTCCTCAGATCTTGCTTGATGAGATATGGTCCCTCCCAGTTGGGCCCGAGTACTCCCTCGCTTGCCTTGCGAGCTCCAGGGAGGACTAACCTGAGCACGAGGTCTCCCGCTTTGTAGCTTCGAGCTCGCACCTTCTTGTTGTAATACCTGGCAACCCTTTGCTGGTATACTGCTACCCTTAGGCGAGCTGTCTCCCTTGCTTCCTCGGCTAAGTCCAGACTGGTCGTGAGTAGCTGGTCATTATCCCCAGGTCGGAACGAGGCCCTTCGCTAGCTGGTTACTTCAAATTCGGCCGGTATCATGGCTTCCGTCCCGTAGACCATAAAAAATGGGGTCTCACCTGTGGAGTTGCGGACTGTCGTCCTATAAGCCCAGAGGACTTTCTGTAGCTCATCAGCCCAAGCCCCCTTTCTTGCTTCTAACTTGGTCTTCAGATTCTGTTTGATGATCTTGTTCACGGCCTCGACCTGACCATTGGCTTGAGGATGGTCCACAGCCGAGAAGCTCTTCACGATTCCGAGCTCATTACAGAAACCTATGAACTGTTCGCTGGTGAATTGGGTCCCATTGTCCGTGACGAGCTGCTGAGGGACTCCGAACCTGCAGATGATATTGTCCCACACAAACTTTTCTATCTTCGTTGTGGAGATTTCTGCTAGTTCCTTAGCCTCGGCCCATTTGGTAAAGTAGTCAACAGCGACTACTGCGTGCTTGCAGTTTCCTCGAGCTGTGGGCAAAGGCCCGATTAAGTCCATTCCCCAGATCGCGAACGGCCATGGACTCACCATCTGCTGGAGGTAGGCTGGTGGAGCTCGCGGGACTTTAGCAAATCTCTGGCACTTATCACACTTCTTTACCAGGTCTAAGGCATCTTGCTTCATAGTTGGCCAGTAGAACCCCTGTCTGAGAGCCTTCTGGGCCAAGGATAATGCTCCTGCATGGTTCCCACAATGACCTGCATGGATGTCGTTTAGCACTACCTCACAGTCTTCATCGTCTATACATCGCAACAGCGGGGTCGAGAATCCTTTCTTGTATAGCCTGTCATCATAAATGCAGTACCGGGCTGCTCTAGCTCGAATGCGACGAGCTTCGAGCTTATCTCCTGGCAGCTTTCCTTCCTGCAGGTAATTGATTAACGAGCTCATCCAGGAGTTAGGCCGAACCTGTATGACCATCATTGCACCTTCGCCCTCAATGCTTGGAGCTGGTAGGAATTCCACAGGGAAAGACTCAAGGAGATCTGCGTCTTGGGAGGTCGCTAAGCGGGCGAGGGCGTCTGCATTGACGTTCTGCGCCCTGGGAATTTGGTTCACTTCAAACTTCTGGAAAGCCCCCAGTAACTCCTTGACCTTTAGGAAATACCTCGACATCCTTTTTCCCTTGGTCTGATATTCTCCCCTGACATGGCAAACGATAAGTTGAGAATCACTGAAAATTTTTACCTGTTCAGCTCGCACCTCCTTTGCTAGGCGAAGTCCGGCGAGCAATGCTTCGTACTCGGCCTCGTTATTGGTAGCTGGAAATTCAAACCTTATGGCACTCAATATCTTATGGCCTTCTGGGCTGATCAGCATTATTCCAGCCCCCGAGCTCTGCTCGTTAGAGGATCCGTCTACATAGAGTTCCCAAACTTGGTCACCTGCCAGCTCCTCGTACTCTGGTACTGGTCCCGTAAATTCCACAATGAAGTCTGCAAGTGCCTGGGCCTTGAACGCCGTTCTGGGCTTGAACTCCATGTCGAACTGAGCGAGCTCGATGGCCCACTTGAGGAGTCTGCCAGAAGTGTCCGCTTTCTGAAGGACTTGCCTGAGAGGGTACTGCGTGAGGACCTCAATTTGATGAGCTTGGAAATAGGGACGTAGCTTCCTGGAGGCAGTTACCAGACAGTACGCGAGCTTCTCCATCTGTGAATACCTGGTCTCCGCATCAACCAGCCTTTTACTGATATAGTACACAGGAAGCTGCATCTTATCCTCTTCCCTCATTAAGGCCGCGCTTAGGGCATGCTCCGAGACCCCTAAGTACAAAAATAGCTTCTCCCCCTCCTTTGGTTTGGATAGGAGAGGGGCCTGGCCCATATGTTCCTTCAGCTTCTGGAATGCTTCCTCGCAACGCTCGTTCCATTCAAAATTCTTGGCTTTCTTTATGGCTTCAAAGAACGGCACACACTTGTCAGTGGCTTTTGAGATGAAGCGGCTGAGAGCCGCGACCTGGCCAGTAAGGCTCTGCACATCCTTGACCCTGGAGGGGGACCTCATTTCTACGAGCGCCCTGATCTTTTCTGGATTGGCCTCTATCCCTCTACTGTTCACCATGAAGCCAAGGAACTTACCAGATGCTACCCCAAATGCACACTTCAGCGGGTTCAACTTCATCTGGTACTTTCTGAGGACTCTGAACGTCTCATCCAGATCGCGGACATGATCTGCTGCTTCCTGGGACTTCACCAGCATATCATCTACGTACACCTCCATAGTTTTCCCGATCAGGTCCTGAAACATGGCGTTGACCAGACGCTGGTAGGTTGCTCCTGCATTCTTCAGTCCGAATGGCATCACCCTGTAACAATATAGGCCCCTATCGGTGACAAAAGAGGTGTGTTCCTCGTCCTGCGGGCTCATGGGAATTTGGTTGTATCCTGAGTAAGCATCCATGAAACTTAGGAGTTGATGTCCCGACGTTGCATCTACCAGCTGGTCAATCCTGGGTAATGGGAAACTATCCTTCGGGCAGGCCTTGTTCAGGTCGGTGAAGTCAATACAAGTCCTCCACATTCCGTTTTTCTTCTTCACGAGGACTGGATTGGCGACCCAAATAGGATAACGAGCTTCCCTAACGAACCCGTTAGCTAGCAACTTCTCAACCTCCTCCTTCAGAGCTGCATAACGTTCTGGTGTCATTGGCCTCCTCTTCTGGCGGACTGGCCTGTGCTGGGGATCTATATTCAGTCGGTGACACATAATATCTGGATCTATCCCCACCATGTCTTCATGGTTCCAGGCAAAGACATCAAGGTTTCTCTTCAGGAATTCTACGAGCTCGGTCTTTACTTCTGGCAGTAGATCTCTTCCTATCTTCACATATCTTTCCGAGTCCGCCTCACTGACTCGCACGTCCTCCAACTCCTCAACGGGTCCCGTGGCCCTGTCTGCATCCACCTCGCGAGGGTCTAGGTCGTCACTCACCCCACTTTCAGAGGCAGCTCGCGGTTGGCCACCCGAGACCACGTTTACTTTCTTCCCCGAACTCCCATCTTCACTGCATCTTCATAGCATCTCCTGGCTAACTGCTGTTCGCCCTTGACACAGCCTATTCCATTGGGAGTTGGGAACTTGACTGTCAGCGTTCTTGTTGAGGTGACCATGTCTAGATCATTCATCGAAGGTCGCCCCAACACCACGTTGTATGCTGAAGGGCCACTGATGATAAGGAAGTCTGCAAGAACTGTAGCTTGTCGTCCTGGCTCCCCGAGGGTGAGGGGTAACTTAATCTGGCCGATTGGTACCACTGCATCTCCCGTGAATCCATAGAGGGGCTCCGGCGAGGGTATCAACTGCTCAGCTCCTAAACCCATCTGGTCATAGCAGTCCTTATACATGACGTTGACTGAGCTGCCAGTGTCTATCATTATTCTTCTTACCTCGACATTGCTAATCTGGGCCCGAATCACAATTGCATCGTTATGGGGCCAGCGTACTCCCCTCTCGTCCTCCTCTGTGAACACAATGCTGTCTGAGGACGCCTTTGCCCTTTTGGTGGGTCCCTCGACTCCTCCATACTCTGCCAGTAGGGTATGGTTGGCTTCTCGGATGTGCCTCTGGTGCGACCTGTTAGATGTACCTGCTATATGAGGCCCACCATATATAGTGAAGATCGTTCTTACAGCGGGTTCACGCTCGGGTTCTTGAGCTCGCTGAGGCTGATGCTGCTCGGGCTGCTGGTCTTGCCCCTGAGGTCGCTGGCTCTGAGGTCGCCTTCCAGCGGGCTGTATTACATATTCTCCTAGGCGGCCTCGTCTGATGAGCTCCTCAATGGCATCCTTCAACCGCCAGCAGTCTGATGTATTGTGCCCGTTCTCGTTGTGGTAGGCACAGTATTTCTTTGGATCCCGACGCCGGTTAGGGGGTCCAGTCGGAGGTGGCTTCCCAAAGTTCTCCCTGTTTCTTTCTGCAGCGAAGATCCTGTCTTGCCTGTCCGATAACAGACTATAGCTGTCATATCTGTTCTGACGCCTGGGCCTCTCCATCCTTGGCCCTGGCCTAGCTCGCTTTGCCACTACATTGGCCGACTGGTTCCTTGGCTCCGCTGGCCTGTCACCACCAGGATTCTTCCTTTTCTCACGATGGGAACCACTTGCTTCACCCCGCTGACCACTGGGTTTTTTAGCCCCAAAGGCTTCTTCCCATCTGACTTCTTTAGCTGCCCTGTCGTAGAACTCCCCCAGGTCTTTCACAGGGGACTTGTATATGCTTTCATACAGCTTCCCATCTTTCCTGAGCCCTGCAGAGATAGCTGTTAAAATACTCTCGTCAGAGGGTGTTTCCACATTACTCACCTCCTCTCTGAATCGAGTAATATAGTCCTTTAGGGACTCATTTTGTCTCTGAAAAATGGTTGCGAGGTGGCAGGCTGGCGCGAGCTGTTTCCTTAATGCCTTATACTGGTCCAGAAACTTCTTCTGACATTCTCTCCAGCTCCCGATGCTGCGGGCTGGAAGGCGATTGAACCAAGCTCGCGGGGCGTCCCCCAGAGTAGCTGGGAACACTCTGCATTTGACCAGCGGGTCATCTGTCTGAAGGTCCATCTGCACATTGAAAGCATCCAAATGGTCATAGGGGTCCGTTCTGCCGTCATATTGAGGAATACTGGGGAGCTTGAACTTTGCTGGTAAAGGCACTGTCTCGATCTCCCGAGTAAATGGTGCTCGGCGGTTGTCCCGCTCTTCCCCAGTCCGGCCTCCGGGTCGGGCTTCCAGCTGCTGGACCCTCTGCAACAACTCTTCGACTACTGGGTCCTGGGTCAATGATCGCCGACTGGGGTTCCATCTACTGGTACTCTCCTGCTCCCCAAAGTAACGGTCCCGCGACCTACCTTCTTCACTGAGTGCTTCTGCGTGCCTGGCAGCCCTCCTCGGCCCGGGCTCATAACCTGCACGGTACCCGCGAACTCGCTCTGGCCCTCGACTACCTTCTTCGCGTCTGGCGCCCTCCATACTCGCCCTCGCTCTCATCTCGTTTTGGCGAGGTGGGATCTCCCGCTCTTGGTTCCGCTCTCTGACTCTCCTTGGGTGCAAGTTCGAAGAGCGGGCTGATCCTCGGTAAGCGACCTCTCCCTTATGGCTACCCCTTCTGGAGTTGGTATCTCTTCTGAAGGTCGGCGGCGAGCTCTGCCTGGAGGTGCTGCATTTGCCTGCCTCGGCGCCACATGGGCTTGGACTTCCACCAACGCCCTCACCGTTGTCGTCAACTCCCTCACCGCATCCTCCAGAGCTCGCTGGCGTTGCTGCCATTCTGGAGCGACCTCGTTTCCTGAAGGTGAAACGCTCTGCTCTTCTTGAATCTCACGTCGCTCCTCTGCTACTCCAACACTCCTCGTTGCTTTGATCCTAGCCATAGCAAACAAGTATAGATAAAAATGACGTAATAACTAACTGGAGATTACCAGGTCGCTGTTGGGCCCTCCTTCTAGCGCCAAAAGATGTTGACGTCCGGAAACGGTCAACCAGAGATTCTGGGCCCAGACGGCGAGCTTGGTAATTAATGGTTGATTTGTATTGATTGAAGGGTAGTAAATGGTTTATTAATTGGATGCTAGGTTGGTGGTAATTAATTCAGATGGAGGAATGTCGGTCTTGGTTGTTGGTCGGAGTTAATAAGGTGGACAATGAACAATTAAGGAGGGAGAGAGAGAGAGAAAGAGAAGATGCACAAGGATTTTTACGTGGTTCGGTGACTGCACCTACGTCCACGGCCACTCTGGAATAATTCCGGCAGAGTGACAGTTCTCTAGTGTGTAAAAACTTGTTGTACAGTAGAAAATGTCTCCCTTCTTATAGAGGAGGGGAGCTCACAATAAAGAATACAAAAGAAAAGCTATACACGTAATAGGCAACGGCTAGTTTCAACTAACCCTGACATTGCCATGCTGCATTGACTGTAAAAGTAATGATGATTTCCTCTCTGCACAAGTCTGCATTAATTACGCCTGAAGAGGTCTTCACTTCATTAAATGCTTCTGGGTACTTGTGTAAACAGTTTCCGGCGGGAAATCATGGGAGTTGGTAATTCTGACAGCTTGCTGCACACGGTTTCTTATGGGTGGACTTTCTGGTCAGCCAGATGCATGCTGGAAAGGAGGTGAGGCGACCTGGAGGTCGGCGCGAGCTCGCGAGCTCGCGATTGGTGCGACCTCGCGGGCTCCTTGGGCTGAAAGCACTGACAGGTGACCTGCTGAAGGACTGTTGCTAGCTCGCGACCTGGATGGCTTCGCGAGCTGGGCTTGCAATTGCTGGCTTTGTCTTTGGGCTTCCTGGGCCCTTGCTTTTGTTTAAATTAGGCAAATATGCACTGGCCCATCTGGGCCCAAAACAGAAAATGGGCACAACAGTAACTAAGATGTGTTTTAATAATGATTATCGAACATAATCTTCAAAAATAACCCAAAATATACATATAAAAGAAGACTATATTAGCTATTCTGATCCTGTTATATCCACATTAACTTCAAAAACTTCAATAATACATCGTTAACTATAAAACTCTGAGAAATCACAAATCTAACACGTGCCTCTTGTTATAAATAACAAACCAAAGGCTTACAAAACATTTTAAAGCATTTTAATTTGAGGTGCTAAAATCACTTCAAAAGCGCGCTATACGCAGCGTTTTAATCTATAACTTGAAAATACCAGCCGTTGGTCCCTTGATATCGGTTCACTAATTTCAGACACCGCTGTCTGTTGAGTCTCGACTATCTTATCTTATCCGGTGTCTACTGGTCAACACAAACTGATCACATCGCCAACTATAAACAAACAGTCCAAATTCAGTCTATATTATAACAGACGTTTACGTATCTTTGTATGTACATCAAGAGCTACAGCGGAACTTAGAATGGCGCAAGTTTCGGAGAAGGAACTGAGTTCAGCCAGGAGAAGAATTGCCGCTGTTGCCAACCATCTTGTTCCGGTTACTTCGACCTCGAACTCCATGTCCGTCGGTTTAAACAATGCCTCCATGAGCGATAGTTATCACCGGATACATGGGGAGGTCCCGAGCCACGACGTCGTTTGGAGGATTGCATGTGATGAGTCTGGCAAGCAATTCACCGACATTATCTATGAGAAAGCTGACGGTGAAGGGATTGCCAAGGTACTTGCAAGTTACTTTGAAGCCTCGCTCTCTCTCTCTCTCTCTCTGTCTGTGTTAAAGTTAATAGGTTGACTCTGTGCGTGTGTGTGTGTTTTTTTTTGTGGGTTTTTGAAGATTACTATAAATAGGCCGGAGAGAAGAAACGCGTTTCGGCCACTGACAATCCAAGAGCTCATTCGCGCATTTAATGATGCAAGAGATGATAGTTCGATGGGAGTCATTATATTTACTGGCAAGGTATTGAAAAACAATAACATATCATTGTCTGTGGTCTAGACTAAATGCTCAAATGGTCTCATTACTTTGGTCTTCCGATTCGTGTTTTATGCCGGAGCAATGCAGATTTTGGTCATCTTGATATGGATTGTAATTAGCAATTAAACTACAAGTCTGCAACAGTGTGCTTCTGGGTATTATGTTGATGTCCCCTGTTATTATAGAGACTTGTACTAATGTGTTAATATGGACAAAATACTGGTCTAGGGAACCAAGGCTTTCTGTAGCGGTGGCGACCAAGCATTGAGAACCAAAGATGGTTATGCTGATTATGATGGTTTTGGTCGTCTTAATGTCTTGGATTTGCAGGTATTACATTTATGCTTTAGAACCTTCCATGTGTGCTTATAGATCTTTAAGCTTTCTCAGACTCCTTCAGACGCCACATTATATATAGTGTGTTCAATGTAATTAGAATGCTTCACCCTTCCCACCAACTTTTTGTTTTGTTTTTGTAATTTGAAATTTCGAATGCATTGTCAACAACGTATGTGTTTCATCCTCTTTTTTTTCATCTTTAATTAAATTTATATGAACCCAACTAACTTTAATCATGATGCAGGTTCAGATTAGGCGTCTTCCAAAACCAGTAATAGCTATGGTATAGCCTTTTTTGCTTCCAAGTTCAGATGATACCATGGACTCAGTGTTTTAAGGAACTGCATTTATATATATTTTTTTTGGAAATTATGATCTATGAATAATACTGTTGCATGGCTTGCGATCATCTTGTTCGGTGTATCAATGATCAGGTTGCAGGTTATGCTGTTGGAGGAGGACATATATTGCACATGGTTTGCGATCTTACCATTGCAGCAGATAATGCGATTTTCGGTCAAACTGGTCCTAAGGTACTTAAACCTTACCCCATAGTCTCTTTCTATTAATTAAATTTCTAATGTCGTGCTAGAATTAATTAAGAAATCCAAGGTTCAAAGGAAATGCTTTTATACCAACCTGGTTAATTTTTATCGGTTCTTTTAACTATGGTCCCTCAATCTGGTTAATTTTCTGTTAGCTGCACTCATGTCTTCGTTTCTTTTATACACTAGCAATGTCATTGATGTCCTGTTAATTTTTTATGGCTAACTTTTGTTGATAATATTGCTGATATCCTCATGTTTGTTTCTGTGAAGGTTGGAAGTTTTGATGCTGGTTATGGAAGCTCAGTCATGTCCCGCTTGGTAAGCACTAAGGCGAAATGTTTTTGATGCATTGATGATTGTATGTGTATCACATTACTTTCCTTGAAGCTGAAAAACCAATCATAAGATTTTGATGAGTTAAGCACTCTTTGTACTGTCAGAGGTTGTTTGGTAAAAAATGTTATCGACATGTGGAGGCTTTGTTTGGCAAAATTCTTTCTGATGTTGTTAGCTCTGGGTAATTTTGGATATGATTTTTGGTTACACAGGTTGGGCCTAAAAAGGCACGTGAAATGTGGTTTTTAACAAGGTTTTACACAGCTACTGAAGCAGAAAAAATGGGACTTGTCAATACTGTTGTACCTGTGAGTTTCATCTGTGGTGTAGACTCTGTTTTCCTAACAGGTGGTTTATCCATTTTGTTGTTAAACATGATACATGTTTTGTTTTTTCCTTGATTTCCAGCTAGAGAATTTGGAGCGAGAAACAATTAGATGGTGTCGAGAGATCCTAAGAAACAGCCCAACTGCGATTAGAGTGCTAAAATCAGCTCTAAATGCAGTTGATGATGGCCATGCTGGACTCCAGGTATCTCTAATTTATATACGGCTACAAGGTTGGAGCCTATCATAACCAAACAGCTATACTATTTTAGAAGTCATGAGTAACACAGTCTTTAAATCCCAAATCGTGTAAATTTAGTTATTTATTCTGAACGAACCGTGTTGCTTTATTTTGCATATAGGAACTTGGTGGAAATGCCACACTTATATTTTATGGCACTGAGGAAGGTAATGAGGGGAAGACAGCATATGTGGAACGTAGACGCCCTGACTTCTCCAAATTTCCTCGACGACCTTGATCTTGACTTAGTTTCTTCTCTTAGCTTTAAGAACAGTAAGGAAGGCAGATGCTTCCACGGCCAATCTCCCTGTTTACTGTGCGAGAATTGGAAGAGGAACTTTAAACAAATAATTTGAATGATGAATGTTTTATTGTTGGTTACCAATAATCTGGTTGTTCTTATTAGTATAGGCCAATGAACCTCCCAGTAAAAGATTATAGGCACTAGCAAAACTAGCTTTTGTGCTTCAATAATAGTTGATTGTATGCTTGCAAATTGCAATGAACATGGTAGATTTCATTTGTCATTTATGGTCAATAATTCATTGGGATGCCGGTAATTTGGTAACATTAACAGAGACATTTTCACTAGTTTGATCAATAGATCTAATTACTTAATAGATTCCTTGGCTGCATTATAGTATCTTTTTGTTCATTTTGAGTTGCGATCAATCTGTATAAACTCTTTTAATTATGCAACCATCTAGGAATGATGAATACAGGATAATTTAAAGAGTAAACAACAAAGAAATGAAATGAATGAATAGCAACTATTGTTAAATAATTGTCAAGCCACATACAATCAGCTAAATACCAGGAAAATAGTTTATCTTGACAATCAGACATCAAAATGCAAGAATAATTACATAAATTTTATTGAAAATTATACATAATGAACTTTTGATTTCAACAAAATTTATATAGATATATATTTATTTTTTTAAATATCATGTGAAGGCTGAATGAGACGTTCTCTACCACCAAAATATGTAACCAATGTAGATAGTTTTGAATATTAAAAATATTTATTTTAACGTATGTTTCTTTCCAACCAACAAACTACTAAATTAAACTAGACCAAAAATTTTCAATGATAATCTCCTAATTAGAATTGGGCCACAGGCTTAACCGGTATCCAAGGGGCCTTCCATTAGGACCCCTTATTATTGCAAGTCAAGACCCACCGAAACCCAAGCTGCCGAAGAACTATAACAAGTGAAGAAGAGTACTTTTGCTTTAAAATGTTGTGTGGTTGTCAATTATATTTACATATATGGTGTTTAATTTGGACAGTGAAGTTATCTCCGATACAAATAATAATAATAATAAAATTATGTGGTGTTATTCATTAAATTGAATTGGACCCTGAACCGATTTATGAATTTAGGTGGTTGTTAGATCCTCATCTCAAAGAAAGCCCCTGCAATGGCATCCTCGACAATTTCATTGTTGTTTTGTCCAAAACCCATTTGTGGTAATGCGAATACAAGCTCTCTCTCTGCTCAAAAACTAAAAACCATAAAGAAGGGCAAGGCTGTTGCTGTTGGTTGTCTCGTTGGAGCTGGTTTGGTGGTCCCACCTGAGTTGCCGGTGCTTGCTTCTTCTCTCCAACTCACTGAGCCCTCCAATGCCTTGTCCTTGCCCACTTGGGCTGTGCATGTCTCCAGTGTTGTTGAATGGTGATATGCTCTGTTTATATGGGGTTTTTGAGATTTAATAACTGTGTTATGTTGTAATGTAGTGTGATTATTACCATGTTAATGAACAGGTGACGTTGCTCTTGTGTCATTTCTATAGAGCTAAAAAAACATCCATGTGTTCAACAGGATTACGGCTATGGCTTTGGTGTGGCAATATGGAGAGAAATCTGGTTTTCAATCTTGGAAGGGTCTCTCTTGGGGTATGGTGAGTTCATGCAAGTTATACGGTTTCTTTATGGACAATGTTTTTTTTTTATAAATATCATGTACAGATGATTTTCTGTTTAAGCACTATCTTTCAAAGTCACAATATTAATGATTTTGTTGAATGAATTACTTTGCTGGACGATTGGTATTACTGATTGAATTGAGATTGTTCCTACCCTCGTTTTATTATTATATTGAGGGAGAGGAGAGGTTTACTATTTATAATTAAGTCGACACACTTTGAAATGTAGTCACAACATCAAAGCCTAATCTCATAAAATTCAAAATTCAAACTGCTCAACTCTGGTAAACTAGGCGTTGACAATTTCGTTACAAATATCACAGAATGAGTTGAGACTCCTTCCAACTTTTATGAGAAAATAAATGGAATTAAGGCAAATGATATGCCAAAAAGACAGGATAATTGCAACTTCTTGGGAAATCTAGAAACCCTTTTAAGTTGTCTTGTACAAAATTTATCAAATTTAAGGCTTTTAATTTTTTACTTATAGCATTGTTTGGTTTACATTCCCTGGTAGCTTGCAAGGTAAGTTGTCTACTAGTTTCTAAGTGGATGTTGTTGCTTTGGCGATTTTATGCTTGTAAAAAGGATCTCTGAGTCAATTTTAATCTATTGTTTGCTGTAATTCTTTGTTGACCTTGTGAATGGTTGGAATGATGATGACTCCAGTTTGATTCTTTCTTTGGTCTAGACAACTCCGTTTTTTTGAATGGCTTTACTCTTAAAGGAGGCTGGGTCATATATAGTAGGAACTAACCTCTGTGATCAGGGCTGATAGGTGTTTACATGTTCTCTTGTAAAGCTTACATTATTAGTTATATAAAGTATAAATTCTTCGGTTGTTTCTTCATCTAGCTTCACTTTCTCTATAATATAATCCTTTGTCTAGGTACCTCTTCTTGGCGGAGCATTTTGTGCATGCACATGGCATTTCTTTTATAATTCTGAATCACTTGAGGTAAAGCGTTCTTGTTTCTCTTTTGATAAAAAGTCATTTATTCACTGATATATTTATAATGAATTACTTTAGTTGGAAAGAAACATTCTTAACTGATTCAAATCAAATTGGCCATTTAGTTTATTGCTTAGTAAACAATAGTCTTAACTATGAAAATATTGTACATGGTTAAATTAGACATTTTTTAATGATGTTTGTGTGTTTTGCTTTGTGATTTTATATCCTGTAGGCTGCATGATGCTTAAAATTGCTGTGATTAGTCATACGTCACCATTTGTCATACGACTATTTTAAGTTTCTCAGAAATCAGATATGTGATCACTTTCACGACTCGCCATCAATATTATTTCAACAGATTAATAATCAGATGTGTGCTTTTGATTGCTTTGAAGCTAACCAAGTGAGCACAATTGTCAAAGACAATTTAAGAATTAAGAAAGAACCTGGAGTAAGTAGCAAGATTTAGTAAAAACAAATGAAATTTCTGCTAAAAGAATTTGCAAATGGAATTTGGAAATTCTAACAAATTGACTTTGTCATGAACTTAGTAGATTACCATATGTTAGAGATTCAAATCAAACTGAGAATGAAAAACAAAATTAGGAAAACAAAGTGAAGAAAGACAGGAGATCACTAATTTCACATATTAAATGGCTGGTAATGGTTTTGTCTCAGTTTGGTGCACTTCATTGGTGGCATGTAGGTCTTTACAACAGTGCAGATATTTGTGCTTAGGAATTGGTAGGCAAAGCCTGAAACCATTTATGATATTACTAGGATGTTTTGTTTTATTGTACTTTGTACTCACACAAATGTAAGCATGTTAATGAGCATGTTTTATGTTATTTTGCTTTGTTTCCCTCAATTATCAAGATTTTGTTTATGTCCTTATAAGATTGTGTTAAATATGTGTTGAGTGTGTCTGTTTCATAGACTAACAATACATCCTTCCTCTGAAACTGGGTTAGATATATTTTTGGGTTCTGAAACCTGATATTTGTCCAATGTGTTGGTCGGGATGAAATGGATCCTGTTATGGGTTTACTAGGGCAATCCAAGTGGATAAGTCTAAATAATTGATAAAAAAATTATAATGATCATAATAAATACCAGTCTTTCTTGATAAATAGAACCTGTGTATGAATTTAAATTATAGTTTTATATGGATTCATGTAATTTGGACCAATAAAGTTAGTTCCTGCTTGGGTGAATTCTAAATTCAGAAATTTACTTGATGCCTTGCCTGGGCAGGTCAGTCAATCTCAAAAACTACCCTGATTTATAATGACCAACCGTATGTACAAACATGCTGTTCAGTGTCTCTGCTGGCTGGATTGGAAATTGCCACCCACTGACAGTTTTATACATGGCATGTTGACATAATGCCACAAAATAGGAACACACAACACTATAGTGCTTTTGGCCTGGAGCGATTCCTTAACCTGTTGAGTTCATATAACAACCACAGTTCTTTTTTTCTACTTTTTTAATACTTTCTTTTGATAACGTGCACGATTCTAAATTATATATTGGCAGACCGTGACAAGCATTGCATATTTGTCCCATTATCCTGTGCTTGATTAAGATAGTTGTTGTTGAGATATCATATTTCAAATGACTCTGGTGTTCCTCTATGATTATAGGTGTTGGTGGCTCTTCAAGCAGCCTTGACAATGATTGGTAACGCTACAATGTGTTACGCTGCATTCCGCATATACAAATCATCACAAGAAAGCTCCCAGAATCTCTAATAATGTCTGTACCAGCAAAGTATTACGTGCAGAAATACATATCCTCCCAGCTTATTTCACATTTCTATGGCATGGGTAAAGTTACTCTCCTTGAATAGGGCATTAACATTTGCTATCACTGAAATGCTGGGGAAGAAAACCAGTTTTCTTGCTTTTAACCTTGTGTAGGAAGCAAGACATGGTAATGTTGGAGGTGTACCCATTTTGAAAATCCGTATTTTTCCAGTATGCTGGATGAGTGGCTGGAAGGGCTGTCAGTCAGATGCCATAACGTTCAAGCTGCATCTTTAATTATGTTTAAATGAAAACCGTTATTCTAGCTGGATTAACGCATACAATTTTATTTTATGATCCTCAAATATTTGGATTCTTGACACACTATTGCCACATTTGCGGTCTTCCTCTTGAAGTTATTTGTTGTATTTAATTATTACCCATTTTTACTATCATTTCTGTTTTGACTGTATTTCTTCTTCTGCCCCACTTATTGTCTTATATTTGTTTGAAAATCAGTTCCATGAAGTAATCTATAAATAGATCAATTCTGTAGATTGCAATCATGGGATTTGAAATAAGATGCAAAAATCAAAAGACAACAAGGACAAAAAATTATTTGTCTATGTATCTAGTCTTGTTTCTGTATGGCCCTTTCTCTGCCAGAAAATGGTAGCATGTTACAAGTTTATTTGTCGGCAGGAGTGGCTCAAGCTTTTGCCTGATTACAATGGCCCCAAAAATATTATCAAGTAAATGTGACGTTCTAAATGAAGAGATATTGGTGTTTACAATCTTTAACCATAAAAGTTGTACAATCTATCTAGCTTTTATTCATTTATATTGTTCACCTTCAATAGCACCAATATTTTCTTTTCTACTTCATTTATCATTTCCAATTTTTAAGAGTTGAAGAAGACACAATTACATAAAATGATTGTAGATTTATCTTATTGCAATCACAGACTTTTAGAAATGATTTGGGTTGTATTAACTTAAAATTTTAATTTTAAAAAGTGACTTCAATATTCATCCATCTATTTTCATTCAATCCAAAAGTTATTGTCAACTTTGAATTCATTTACCATTTTCACCCTTAAATTGAGTGAAAAAGGAAGAATAAATGTTAAAATCACCTTTTAAAATCAAATTTTTAAGAGAGAAAAACAACACAATCAACAACAAGATTGATGAGAGAGAAAAACAACTTTGATGGTAATCCATATTCGAACAACTTTAATAAAGAAAAAAAAATCATAAAAGTAAGAAAATGCAAAATAATGCAAAAATGGAGGCTGAAAATTTTGGAAATATAATAAGAACTTTGTTCTCCTAATTGCGATAATTCCAATAATATATTATGGGTTTAAAATTGACATCATTTGCCCCCTCAAAGGCATAGAAGTATCCAATATCAACCTTGAAAATAGGCTTGGCACCAAAAAAAAAAAAATCCAAACAATGAAATAGATCCCTAACAACATATCTCAAACAAAGAAAATAGATATCAAATAAAAATAAATATATCTCAGAAAAATATATATATATATTCTCAACAACTACAAAGAGAAACAAGCAATGCCAATTTCAAACACAATCCTCAATGGCTTCTCACTCTCCATTTTTATTCAATTTTAACAGCCAAACTTCTCTGAAATAAATCCATCTCATTTTCAAGTTTTAAAACAAGCAAAAATATCAAAACCTTCTAAACATTTTCCCAAATCATTGCACAATGAAGGAAATTCTTATAGGTTATTAAAGTCTTGAACAAAGAGAGTTTACGATCAAGATCATAGCTTTGATTTGTTTGTGTGATTCTTAGAGAGCATACGAGAGTTCGATCCATGTTTAGAGAGAGTGAAGGACAAGATAGAGAAATAAAAAAGAATGAGACATACAGTGTTAGCTTTCATTAAGAAAAAAACAGTAGTTTTAATGTTTGATGGTTTTATAACTCAAAGTATTAATTTACTGCTGGGAGTAGAAGAACTGATCTCGCTATGCTATTAACGATCCCCACCCCCTTTTTCATTTGTTATGACTATATTTTGAATGTTAACACTAAATGGATCATAAGTTTACCGAAATATGTCTAAATCAATGACATAAATATCTCTTTTAATGATCAGAAGATAACTAGTCTTGCAATATGGAAAGAAAAACCTCCAGCATAAACTTATAAAATACACTTAATGAGAATTGAACTCTTATTATCTCGATGAACAAAAAGACGTATAATAAGATATACTAAGAAGTAACATAATTTAGGGCTATATTTTGTAATCAACTATTTGAAGGGTTACTTTAAAATTTTTGCTTTAAACCCTAAATTTTGTTGAGCCAACTTGGTTTGTCATTATTGTGAGTAACAACCATCAACTAACTTGATTAGTAAGATCTTATATTGTAATTTAAGAATTTTATGGTTAAAATTTGTACCATCGACCACTGAAGTGAAGAAAAAATTGATTTATTTTATGTCTGCAGCTAGAAAAATTTCATTAAGGAAGATATAGCTTGCTAAATTATTTCTAAAATTAATTTTTAAACAATTTTTAAATGTACATTAATATCTAAAGACAATAACAAGTCATTTCTTTTTTCTTATTTCTTGTTTTCTTTTTCTTTTCTGAGCTTGTTTTAACATTATATATATTTTTAAAAATATCTTGAGATAATTATGTACACATCGTTCAATACTACTTCATAATTCATATCATCTGCGTTTTGGGAGTGGAAACAAAAGATATATAAATTGGTTTGAAAATAAAATAACTTTGCGTAACTTTCACTGGTGGTGGTATCTCCAAATCGGTTGCCAACTTTGGGTCCTGATAAGGTTTGATTGTCCTTTGTTCCAGTTGTAGTAGCCTCTTCGAGCAGGTCCACCCTATTGTACAAAAATCAGTATGGTTAATTTTCAAAGCAATATTGATATCTATGTTCGATTTCAAGGTTGACCTTTATTTTCGCTTCTTAACTTTTAGAAAGCCGTACAACAGGTGCCTGATAAGTGATATTCCCGTCACTGTTTCATTTAATTGTTTCTAGCTAAATGGCCCTATTTAATAATAGTTCTTGATGATTTCGAAAAGAACGAAAAAAAAAAAGAAAAGAATAATGATAACGGTTCTTGATAGTATCATTAACTACAACATGATTAAAATTGCTTTAATTACTTAAAATAACTACTGATTTTGCATAAGTCCATGTGTTTGGTACCCAAAATAATAATAAAGGTCTCGATGCTGGCGTTTGTTTTTTTGAGGAAGAAAAAGAGTATAATTTCCCTTTATTTAACAAAAAAAAAAGTATTGAAACTTTAAATCAATAAAATACTGTTTTTCGTGCTTGTGGAGGAGCATCAGTGTTCATCAGTTTTAATTAATTATAGAATAATGCTAGACTTTTCAAAAATTTTATCTAAATTCATATTCAAATGATTTAGTATGTGAGTTATCAAAATCTTATAAATCATGAGATAATGTGATAATTAATATAAATCTAGTAACTCATATATCATATCATTCAGACATAAATTTGGACAAAATTTTAGAAAGTCTAATATTAGTCTTAATTATATTGATGCATTTCATTGAGGGTAATTAATTAACTCGCATAGTGGAAGTTTAATGATATATTGTAATTATAAGTAAATCATTAACTGTTTATTTCTTAAAATTTTATTTATTCCATCAAATTGATAGACAAAGAATTTGAATTACTCGTATATAATTATGATTATAGGAGTCCTATGGGATTAGTCCTCAAAGACATGCGTAAGCTTTGATATCTAAGTAATTAACTGCTTAGGATACGAACGAATTAAGGAGATCTGAATTGAGGAGATTGTCTCTTATCCTACTCCAAAATTATAATTATGAAAATAAATACGGATTTTATTTTCTTCTTTTTCGTTTTTGTGAGTAAAATCAAGCCTTTTAATTTCAGGAGCCATGGCCCATAAATGTAAAACATTCAGCCAATTTTACGCCACTTGTCGTGTAGTAGTTGCATGTAGGGTGTAGCTCAAGGCGAAACGAGAAAAATTAAGTTGGGCCCAAGCATAGACAACAGGTCGAAGTATACTTAACCAAGTATTTATAATACATACATTAATCAAGTGAAAAAAAAACAAATGAATACTTATAGTTGAAAGTTTTACGCTGCTTAACGTGTTAATGATAACTTTCAAGATTGTGATACATATCACAAACTTGTAAAAGAGATAACATGTTCATATAAAATTTCTATGAAAATAAAGTTGAAATATAAGAGATTCTAGCTAATACTACATAAAAATCATAATTAAAATAAATATATCTTAAATTTTCATTTCTTGAACACATAATAGTAAAACTAATAAAAACAAACTAACAATATAATAGACATGATAAAAAATAAAAATCATATATTTTTGCATTATCATTTCTGAAATGTTATAAATTACCATTATCATTATAAAAAATTATAAATTCTGAAAAGTATCCCTAAATCATAAATCATATATATGTTGTCAATAAAAAAAGAAAGAATATTTTTGTAAGCATTCTAGTCAACCAAAACTTCATATCCTTTTTGTAAGCATTATAGTCAACCAAACCTTCATATCTTTAACAAGGTTTATCTTAGTTGATCATCTACAAAAATATGTATTCTATAATTTAAAGTAAGAATTATAATAACACATATAAAATTAATTCATTGATAGTAAGTTTCAGGTATGAATTTTTTGGTGCAAAAAACAAACTTTAAACATCTAAAGTTGGATAAGAGACCAAAATTTAAGATATGTCAACCGAAACTGAAAACTTATAGTTCATCGTATACATGATCTCTACTAACATATAACAGTACACAAAGTAAAAAAAAAAAAAAAAAAGGAAAAATAAGTTAAAGGCAGTGTAAGAGAGCTAGAGAGAGAAGTAACACATATATGTAAAGGGAGATTAATTAGATACAAAATTCGATATTGAATGGTGTTTAATTATACATGTCGAAGAAGAAAGAGGGTGGTAGAGTGGCGATCGAATTGTGAAAATTTCTTCTGGAATTCAGACATTAAAGCTAGGTTCTCTCGGTGTAGAAGACTAGCTTTCTTCCTTAGCTTCTCGTTCTCTTCTATAATACTTTGGTTCTCCAAGTAGAGCTTCAAGTTCTTCAGTTCCATGTCCCTTTTGTCCTCCTTTGTCTCACATCTTCTCCTGCTATATATCAAAAAACAAGTACTATTGTTATATATGCATATACTGGATTCTTCAAAACTGTTTTAATTAATTAAATTTGTTTGTGTTGAAATATATTATACGTGTATTTATATATATATGTACCTGCAGGTAAGCCTGTAAATTTGAAGTTTAGATTGTTTTGATCGACACTTTCTCTTGGAAGAACAAAGAGCACGGAATGGCGGCACCAAGTTGTTGTCTGTGTTGTGTGTACACATTTTCTTCCGCAGTTTCTTATTATAAATTTGTTGAGAGAAGATAAAAAAACAATGAAAAAGGAGGATTTGAGAGAAGGAAGACATTAAACTCCTATAAATATAGGTGGGTCGTGCGTGGTGGGCTGGTGGGCATGTGAATGAGAGAGAGAGGGAGATGGTAATGATGGCGGATAGACTCATAATTGCAAAGAGAAGCAACCCAATTTTGATCAAAGCAAAGCAAGAAAATAAAAAAAAAAAAAAAAAAAAGGCCTAATGAGAGAAGATGGAAGGTTCCATTCCATCTCTCTCAATCATCCTTCTAATTCTTTATTGTCTCTTTTAACTTTTTTTTTTTTTTTTCATTTTTGTTAACTGGTTTAATATGATACAAAATCTCATATTAAAAGTCTGTTTGTGGTGTTGATTCATTTAAGCCTTTATAAGGCCATGCGCGCGTCATATCATATGATTCCATGCAGATCATAGTGTGTTAATTTGCTATAGATGTCCATGCATGACATGGTTGCCCATGCAACTCATATATTCTAGGATGGTCCTTGTAATAATTCGAATTTGGCAGTAAAAAGTGATTTAATGGGCCCTTTTTTTAGTTATCTTCATTATTATTTACTGCAGTGAAAATGTTGTCTTTAGAGTACAATTATAACTTCTAACTTTCTGCTGGCCATTTAATTTGGGTCTGACAAACATGATGTTACACATGAAAAAGATCCTTTACAAACACAAGTTAAATTACTTTATCAATTATAAAAATTAAATTCTTAAACGTTTACTTCATCAAAAGAATTCAAATCAATTAGACTATTCTCTCATGGAAAATACATAGTCAGCTAGTTCAAATACGATTTTGATATATATATATATATATATATATATATTAGTTGGTTTACATTTTTGCAACTATATTTTTGAAAAATCATTTGATTGAGTGTTGTATTTTCGAAATTCAGAAACATATATATATTTGATAACAAAATTTAAAAATAATTTGTTAAGAACTAGTAAAAACAGCGAGAATGGTCTAATGCAAATATTTTGCTGAATTTTGAAAAAAAAAATCACATCCTTTCAAATCACAAAAAGACATAAAAACATTCTAATTTAGCAATAATTTTTCAATAAGAATAAGTTTTGTATTCATCAAACAAATTGTAAGGTTTTGCTTATTTTCAAAATTTCAAAATCGAATATTTGAAACAGAAGTGTGTACAAATATAATTGAAATGTAATTAGTGTTTGTAATATATCGTTAGGCTAATTACAGATGGCCTCATCGCAAGACCTTAACATGGGGTCCCCCAGCTCCCAATGGAAGCTGTGCCTGTATATCAATACAATAATTAAGAACAAATTTAGGTTGTTTTTTTTTCTTTTTTTTTTCAAAGGTTAGCTATGTGGACCATTATGAGAAGAGAAATGGCATCTTCATTTTACTCCACTTTCGATTTCTCATCATACTTGGTTTGAACACAAATATCTAAGAGTCAATTTCACATTGAAGGCCTGCAAACCCCCTCTCCTCTCTTTATTAATTTCTCTCCTCCTTTGATGCCAAGGAATCATGATATCATGTATTTTAAATACGGATCCAGATTTTCATGACGTCAATTTTTAGAACTTCAATCTTCAGAATTAGAAACCAAATACATTATTATTATTATTTGTTAAGTGTGGATCGTCTATGCATTTTCTTTTGTTAAACTATATATATATATATAAACAAGTTTCAACTTCTTACATAGGTAACAAGTTGAGATGAAGAAAATTAAAATGCATCTACATTTGAGATTTAATTATTAGTTGGATGAAACATTATAATGATAATATTGTACACCAAAAGGACATATAAAGACTTAAATTATATTAATGGTGGAAACTTAAGACAATTGTTAGGCTGTTAGGTTGACATCTATTTTACTTTTGAAGCATGCACGTTTATTTGACTTTCAATGAATATTAATATTTATCCTATCTTTTTGAATTATGTGGGCATCATCACATCACAAAATTCGGACATTAGGTATTTAGGTTTCTTATTCACAAAGGTATCACTTATTCTCACTTCCTCACATCAGAAATGAGTTTTTTTACCTCATAAAAATGGTAAATCATATACTAATATATAAAACACTTTAATTAATATTTTTGAAATATAACTTCATTTTTCATTCTTATTTCTTAGTTTAATAAAATTAGAAAAGGAATTATACCGTGTTTACTTGATAGATTAGAGAATGAGAATGTAAAATGAGAATGATTAATGATATTTACTTGCTTTAAAATCATTTCATAATGAAATAAAGTTGTGAACCCCACGTGAATTTAAGGTTGTGAGATGAGAATCTCACTCCCTCCACTCGACTTGAAATCTCATTCACATTCCCTTTTGCAAGGTAACATATATCTTATATCCTTATTTTAAAAAATAATAATATAAATACATAATATATATTCAATCATGATTTTTATATATAAAATAAATATGCTTGCAACAATATTGTCAAAAACTTTTTAACAATATTATTGTAAACATATTCTTAGATAATATTTTATATAAAAAAATCATAATTTGATATAAAATATTGATATACAATATATTCTTTGAAAAAAAAAAATACAATATGCTTACAATAATATTGTTAAGAACTTTTTTTTCTACATATTATGACGAATTATATGACAAAAAGATGATACTACATCTTAAATATATTTTTACGTATTGTAATTAATCCATAATTTTAATCAATCGCATTTTTGTAACTTGTAATTTATTTATTCTGATTTTAAAGTAAAATAAATAGCTCAATGAGAATACTATTGATTTCGATTATGATTCCTGCGATTGAAGTAAATAGTTTATTCTAATTCCAACACATTATTCCAATTCTAAGCATTTCTGATTTTAGATCATTTCGATTCTCATTCTAATTCCTGCAATTGAAGTAGGCACACCATTAATTTTTTTTTTCAATTTTAATTCTTAAGGATTCATCTGTTATGTGGCATTGAATTTAATAAATTAATATTGTAATGTATGTGATGCAGTATGAAAATAGATTAAATATAGTACTATATCTTGTTTGGTATAGTGCGGGATTAGACAAACAATAATTGTGTATTACATTTTTTTTAAATAAAATACAAGTATTTTAAATCTATTCTAAGAAAGTAATATTTTAAATATTTTAAATCATATTAAATTTGGTTTAAAAATATTTAAATTATTTTTTTGAATAAAATAAGATACTCAATTTATTTTTTGAAAAAAAATAAAATATTAAATTACTTTTCAAAAAATAAATCAAACTATTTAAAATTAATTTTTAAAATAACATTTATTTTATAATAAATAAAATTTTTTACATGTTGTTTTTAAATATTTGAATAAATTATATAAAATTAAATTTTCAAAAGTAAATTAATTCAATAATTTAGATGATAATTAAAAAAAAAAAAAAAAAAGAAATAGATTGAAAGAATTAAAAGAAAAGAAAATTATAATAAATTAAAATTTACACTCCTATTGCTGGGATAACTTTGTTCCGTTAGAATATGACTAGGACTGAACGGGAGTCAAACTTATCCAATTCCATATAACAAACATATTCTAAAAATTTATAAACATTGGAATGAAGTTTTGTAACTTTAATTCTACCGCCTCACTGGAACTTTAACTTCGTTATATTTTTTGTTAGTGATTAGTGAATATACTCGCTCTTCATTACTCTTCACAATCCTTTAATGAATATTAAATGTATATGGCAATATGTCAAAGTAACAAATTTAAGTATGTTACTTTTATGAATAATACGATTTTGCTCGAATTGATGTGTAAATGATGTAGGACCCATAAAATATAACGATTAATCAATTGAAATTGATAAAGTAAAATTTAATTGGTTAATTCTCCTATTGTTTAGTATACCACATCATTTAGGTAGAATAATATTGCTCTATTTTCACAATCTTATAATGACAAGCAAATAAATGATGTTTATATATTAAAAGTAACAAACACGAGTTCCAGGCCAACAACTATAATTCAAACTTCCAACTATTTATTGATCTTAATTAAAAAATCTTCAGTTGCTTTTCTTATAATGTTGTATTAAAATAAGCAAACGATCTAAATTCAAAATTTTAAATTATACAATTTCAACTACACTAATAATTTCAGTAGAGATAAAAAGAGCACTGCCTTCGCTTTTTTCCACCACCTTGCACCGTTTAATAATAATAATAATAATTACGAAAGATATTTCAAATAATAACAATAATAATAATAATTACGGAAGAGACATTAACAACTGTGATCAATATCGAAGAATGTTTAAAACTTACCTCAAAATATAGACACAAAGTTTTTTCTTTGATGTTCCACTAGATCAACGAGCCGTTATTTCTCATAATATATATATATATATATATATATATATATATATTTTATTTACATTTACGTTCGGAAAGTCAACTAACAAAAAATAAATGGAGATTTTTTTAATTGTTCAATGGGATTTTCACTTTCATATATATATGCTAAATATATAGCAGAATATGCATTTATAATTAAATGTCTAATGTAAAAGGTATCGAATGTTGTAAATCAATTAGATGCCATCCTTTAGTATTCTATAACCTCCACATTAAATATCATTATCACACAAATAATGATCATCTTAATTGTACCTTAATGTTTTCTATAACCTCCATATTAAAGATCATTATTACTCAAATAATGATCATCATTAGTGTCTTAATGTATTGTATAATTTATGTCTTTTCTTCTTCCTACATTAATGATTCATAGTCTATAAATAGAGGGTACATAAGCTTGTATTGAATAGCCAAATACGTGAAAATGAAAAAATAAAATAGCTACTCTTTTTCCAAAATTCTTCTTGTGTTTTAATTTTAGTTTTTGTTCTTATTATGCAATATCTTAATATTGCATTTGTTTTATAACACGTTATCAGTACGAGACTCTGACCAACTGAGTACAACGAATCCGGTATGACAGATTTTGTTTATATGATCTATTCTCTACTATTTGATTCACATAATCTTACTAGTATATATGTTTCGTATAAAGGTTATGTTATGCTAACAAATGTTATGTTAAATCTAAAATAAATTTTTTTTCAGGTTTAATTGATTTTGTCTTTTTGCTATTCTGGTTTATATGTTATTTAAATATATGCAATATGGATCTTGTTTTGAAAGCATATGTTAAAAGCTTCAAATTCATATACTATTTTTATGATTTGATTAATTGTATTAAAAGAACATATTTAATAAAAAAAAAAATGTTTTATTGGTTTAATTGATAAAAAAAAGAAAAAAGAAAAAAAAATATGTGAAGTTTATCTTTGTTCTGCGTATGAAAAGAAAAAAAAAATTATTCTTTTATTGTTTATGTACTATGTAGAAAATACATAAAAATATAATATATATATATATATATATATTTGCACTCTGTGAGATATCAATATTCTTAGTGTTTGTTTAAATAATTTTATGAATATTGTTATATGGAAATTGTTATTTTTGGATATTCTGCATTCGAAAGTAAGTTTAATATCATTGAACTTACGTTATGATATTTTTTCTAGCTTTCTAATCTGCAACCTGAAGTTTGCAAACAAAAAAATTAAAACTAAAAGCTTTTAAATAGAACCAGAAGTTCTACACTTTTAATTTAATTAATATTATGAATTCTGATATATTATCTATTAGAACCAGAAATTCTATAGTGCTAATTCATCTAAAACTAGAAATTCTAGTTAAATTCTAATTAAATTTTGTTGGCTTTCATATTCAATGTGGGCAATTGTATATATCAAATAAATTATAGTTGCCTGAAGCAACATAATTAGCTCTTGCCTATTATATTTAAAGAGTGTGTCTTAGACCATGAATCTAAACACAAAAGGTAATAAAATGTACAAATTTGTGTTTCATATATGAAACCAATGTTATGTATGTACATATAGACAGAAAGCAATGTGATTCTTTCGGGTTATGAAAAATTAAATAAAGATCGAACAAATTTGATCTTGTGATGTTATGTTTTGCTTTTTGCATATGACATAATGATTTCATCAAATTCGTTTTAATTGACGGGATTTTCGATGAACGATTTGAATCCGAATTGTTGAATTCTAAATCTGAACCAGAAGTTTCAGATTCTCAATAAATTTATTCTCAGTTTTATTTGGATCTTAAAACTTGAAGTTTCAGATCCTTACTTCAGTTCTAGATTATAATTCATTTAGATTTTGGAACCAGAAATTTTAAAATTACAAATGAAAAAGATTGAGAAAAAAATCGATTCGAATTTGATACGAAAAAAAAAAAAAACTCGAACTAATTATGTTTGAAAACATGTCTCCTCGTTAAGGGTGAGTAGAGACTTGAAGATCTTTTATACTAACTTTTATTCATGGTTTCAGGATATATAGATCGTGAAATTTAGATTTATGAATATGTTAAAATATTATAATTTTCTGTTTATGAATTTCAACGCATCGAGGTATGTATTTTCATATTTGTGTATTTAATACGGATTACTTGATTGGATATATATAACGATCTCATGTCTCATGTTATACGATTAAAATTTATTGGTGTTATGGTTAAGTCGTTACCTCTCTAGTGATGGTATGAGTCTGATAGTGGCATGAGCTGTTAGTTGTGAAAATTAGGTAGCGTCGACGATTAAGGTTTTTTTTTTTAGTTATTTTGTTTGGAATCTTTTATAATATATCATAAAAGTAAGACATTATTGTAATTTACTTAGAACCTGTTCTATTTAATAAGTGATTAATGTGATATGGAAAAGAATTTTGATGTGATTTGAAAAAATTTCATTCTCAATTCTATCAAAAACTGAAGTTTTGAGTTATTATCATATTGAATATGATACACAATTACATTATAGCCTAAAGCTTGGGTTTTTGAGATGAGAAGGTACAATATTTTTATTTTTCTTATATTAAATTATATAATTATTATTATTTCTCATAAAATTTTTGGTTAGCGAAGGTCGTGTTATTTTCGTTCCTCAAAGCAAGATACGAAAATAATACATGACATATATTTTCTTATACCTTATTTGATTATTAAATATTTGTTACAATTCGTTATAATAGTATTTTTGAGAAATTGTTTATTAATTCATTGTGATTACAATTTATATATCTTGGAATGTACACTTGATCACCAAATAAATGAGGTCAGATGATTGAAATAATTTATACTTCAAAATTGCTCCTGAAGTAGCAATGTTAATGATTATGGGTGAAAAATCATTTATATCGCATGACTAAATTAATTAATATCATTCCTGAAGTGAATGTTAAATCATCTAATAGTCATGACGATGATTATGGTCGACAAAGTCTCGATTATCATAATAAATTTTAACCACCTGAAGTGGATTTCATATCAAAGTAAAGTAAGCAAAATGTTTACTATTATTGGAATATAAAATTATAATAATTGTGTACTTAAAGTATACATAATTATTTATCGATATACAAAGGCTCTAGAAGAGCAAATTTGCATATTATAAAGTGAAAAACAACAATATTATATATGCGAAATTTTGTTACTTTAATAAATCCTAAAGAAATCTATTTAGATATATATTAATAAAAGTATATCGCATTTGTATTATCCATACTGTCATATATCAGAAGCATATTTTATGATGACTATCATATGATCATAAATATAATATGATAAAAAATTATAATGAATCAAAAGTTTATTTTTCATCCAATAATACAAAGAAAATGATACATCAAATTATTGGAAGTAATATGGATATCCATTATAGAATCTGAAGATTCTTACCTAGTAAATGTCCCTGAAGGACAATAATTAATATTACAATTTGGTCATTGAATGACACTATGTGTTTGGTCCCTTAAGGATACTATGTGACATTTGAGTCATTGAAAAATAATATGATAGTCTAATATATCCCTGAAGGATAGTAAGACAGTATAATTAAGTCCCAGAAGGACATTATGATGATAGAATTAAGTCCCAGAATGACATTATGATGATGCAAATAAATTCATGAAAATAACAATATAATGCCAATGAATAAATTTTCTCGTTGTTAGGGGGAGAATAAAGATAAAATTATAAAACTTAACGACGTGAAATTATAGTTGACATGCATCATTCATTATGACGATTGCTGTATAAGTCATATGAACCTGAAGTTCAAAGGATTGTTTACTTGAAAATCGTATACACTAATGATTTTATACTCACTGCCAATACATTAACTCGGGTGATTGTTCCTGAAGAACAATTTATATAAATGGCAATAAATAAATCATTCATTACACATAGAAGTGTGAAAAGTAAATTTGGTTGCAAAGTTATTATTCCTTAAAGTGAATAATGAAAGATCATGATCATTTTAAAGATTAAGCTCGAGCTATATTTATAATCTTAATCATATAAATACAACTCCTGAAGAGTTAAATATTTTTGAAGAGATAGAACTCTTTGAATCTCCCCTAATGAAACTCAAAAGAGATTTTAATTATATATGGAAAAGTGTATGTGCCAAAACTATAAATATTATAGTTTGCCTAAGAATGTGTGAAAGTTTACAATAGCCCTGAAGAGGCATGTGTACTGAAAATTTAAAGAAAATTAAGATCTTATATTTTATTGTTCTGCATATTATAGAAAAATTATGAGGATGTTGAATAATATATTGTGGATAAATGTCGACATAAAAATTATTGATCAAAACAAAAGCAGAACTATATTTGTATAGTTATATTAAACTTGTCATGTGGACGCTTGAAGACGTCATATGTTTTGATTAAAATAATTACTCATATGAAAATTGAGATAGTGAGATATAATTGTATCTTAAAGGTTTACTGCAGAAACCTAATATTGATTGTCTCATAGTTGATTTCACGTGATAAGAATTAATAGCCCTTGTACAGGCTAGTGCCCCAGAAGCGGTAAAATCTCCTGAAAAGATGCAAAATCTTGGAAATACAAAAATTTCCTTAGGAGAACTATGAAGTCATGATAAAATAATCATTGACAATTTATTTGTATATGCACTAGTTATTGAGATTATAAATAATGATCATAAACCATATAGTATTCATGAATATTGAAAAAGGCATGATTGGTCTAAGTGGAATGAAGCAATTCAAGTAAAATTGACTTTATCAGTCAAATGTGATGTATTTGGACCAATAGTCTAGACGCTTGAAGACGTTAAACTCATAGATATAAATGGGTATTTATAAACGTAATAAGATGAAACGTATTCACCTGTAATGGATATGATTACGTTTTAATTTTTAATTAGTTTGGTAATTTCTAAAAGACTTTAAACGTGTCTTTTGAATGTGATAATGACATATTTATATGGGTCATTAGATACCAAGATATACATAAAAATCGCTAAAGGATTTAAAATGCTTGAAGCATATAATTCAAATTCTCATAACTTGTATTCAATAAAGTTACAATAGTTTTTATATGATTAAAGCAATCCAGATGAATGTCATATAATCATCTTAGTGAATACCTCACAAAAGAGGATATATTAATGATCTATATGTCCTTGTGTACTCATAAAGAAATCAAAATCTGGATTTGCAATTGTGGCAATATATGTCGATGACATGAATTAAATTGGAACTCCTGAAGAGCTCCTAAGAACTGTTGAATATTTGAAAAGAGAATTTGAGATGTAAGATTTTGAGAAAACAAGATATTGTTTCAGTCTGAAGATCAAACACAAATAAGAGGGAATACTAATCCATCAGCTCGAAGACATTGGAGTGGAGTCAAACATATTTTTTAATATCTTCGAAGAAACTACAAGAGTAACAGTTGTATATCTTTCAGGGGGAGTATATTAATTCAATATAAACATACGTACACTGCACTCTTTTTTCCTTCGATCAGGTTTTGTCCCACAGGTTTTTCCTGACAAGATTTTTAAAGAGGCAGTACCTTTAAGCACGTCCAAATAGTATTGAATTCAGAAGATTATCGCACTTTTGATCCAGAAGATCATGAAATTCACCAAAAGAAAACAGATCGACATGAGGGGAAGGTTACTGCGTACAAGAATTATGTACTCTTTTTTCCTTTATCAGGATTTTTTTTCCCATAGGGTATTTTTCTAATTAGGTTTTTAATGAGGCATATTTTTGTATAGTGGACATCCAAAGGGGGAGTGTTGTAAATCAATTGAATGTCACCCTTTAGTATTTTATAACCTCCACATTAAAGATCATTATCACACAAATAATGATCATCATTGTTACCTTAATGTTTTCTATAACCTTCATATTAAAGATCATTATTACTCAAATAATGATTATCATTAGTGTCTTGATGTATTGTGTAACTTATGTCTTTTCTTCTTCCTACATTAATGATTTTTAGTCTATAAATAGAGGGTGCATAAGCTTGTATTGGATATCCAAATACATGAAAATGAAAAAATAAAATAGCTACTCTTTCTCCAAAGTTATTCTTATGTTTTAATTTCAGTTTTTGTTCTTATTCTGTAATATCTTAATATTGTATTTGTTTTATAACATCGAACACATTTAAGTTACTGTATATTAAACAAATATATATATAACACGCATTACAACCATTAACCAAGCAATCATCCTTGACAATTATCATTAGATTTAACGATATCAATTACCAGGCATTTGACTTATAATGTTGAATAATTGTGGCAGATCATTCTCACATAGTCAAATTGTCAGCCCCATCGCATTATTCCAAATTAATAAGGATTTCCAAACCCCAATAATCAGTGGATCTAACCAAAAACCCCCCAGAAAAGAAAAAAAAATGATGAGTGATGGTGGTGTTGTAGTTTATAATGTAAATTGTAGAACATGATTTTTTCGTGTTATTTTTCGGCAGTTCATCTTTCTTTTTTAGAGATAGAGTAGCATCCAAGTTTTTACTTAAAACGTGTTGCATTTATTCTCCATAATTCTTT
>CM034470.1:10680755-10823659 GCA_019925255.1 Litchi chinensis | reverse complement strand
TTTTTCTTAGCCCAAAGTATGCCAACTATAATTCTTTTTGTCCTTTGCCAGGCAGCTTGGATTTAGAAATTAGAAATATGTTGATTTAGTTGGACCTTGCGTTTTTCAACACTTCATTTGATAGGTTTACACTATTGATTGTAAAAGTTGACAGCCATAAGAGGTTTATTTTCTGTTACACGAAAGGACTAACTAAATAATATAACGAGTAGCTATATGATGTAATATTTGACTGATTTTTCTCCTATTGGTTGCAAATTAATTGGCATTAGATCACATATATGAGAATACTATATTTTCTGCGATCTACAGATTGTAACAGTGTCATTGATGGCCTTCTCCCTTGTCATGCTTTGGGCTAAGAAAAAAGAATAACAAGTAATAACAGTACTCCCACAAATCTGATCAGATTGCAAATTTTTCGGTGCATTGCTGAAGCTGTCAAAGAGCTCTGAGAGATTAAACCATTTGGAGGCCGGATACTCTTAGATCTTGTATCTGAAAGCATGGTAAGGTTTATCTTGTATCAATTTTGGTCCTGACAAGTAGCTGCATATTTATTTTTACGAGTACATTTATCAAGATACTTTAGGGGAGGACAAGACTATTTCATTACCTAGTCATATGTGCTAGTCACTTGAAGAGATATTGATTTGATCCTCTCATACATTCATAGGATTAGTTATCTTCTTCAAAATGTTTGTGGGAGTAATCAGCACAAAATTTGAGGTAAAAGTTGTTGAATGAGTAAACAAAATAAACAAAAGTATGCATGTAATGTTGTTCTTTAACTTCTAATATCTTCCTAGGTTTGAGAAAAGAGGTTATATAACTGCTAATAACTTTAAGCAATCATGAAAACAGTATACATTGTGCATCTGTTATTTTGCTTCTTGTTTTCATTAGAACCTGATGGTGATAAAAGTTCTAAATTCCATTTTAATTTGAATCCGAAGTTTTGCATCAAATAGAAGAATTGGGATGCTCTCATAATCATAAGCATTATAATCAATGAATGGTTGAGATGTGATTGCTTTTCACATATTTTCACCTTTTTAACCTTCAATCTTATGCTTAAAAAAGGTTAGGAAAAGCTTATATTATAATCTAGATCCCAAATAAAATCATTGCAGTAATTTTCAAATGTGAACTATATGAGCTAATCTAAGTTTGATTCTTCTAATATAAAATTTTATGTTTAATGAGTTGTGAGTTGATAATATGAGGTTGTTTAGTGGTACGTTTCTCATTATTACATCCTAGAGATTATAAGTTTGGTCTAAACAAGAATTTAGGTCTTGTTAAGTAATTGGGTGGTGCGAATAGGAAAAGAAAGTCTAATTTTGATGTCAAAACCATCGTAAGGGGCCCAACCCAAACACAAACAAAAGCAGCCCATAAACAGGCCCCCAATAGAATAAACAATCGACGCCAACCAAATTAATATAATGTAATTCATACGTCGCCCAGTAATCATTCTCTTTTACGTGGTCAAAAGATCGGTTCCTGGTATTCTATCCAAAAATGCACTTTGTTTTATGATTAACCTGAGATTTTTAATTCCTTATTTCTGATTATGTTACTAACGTTGTGTTTGTATCTAAATTTGTTCAACATCATGTTCTTTTTAAGGTTCTTCTTCTTCTTCTAATCTACAAGAATAATGTTAAGACTTTTTAAATTTGTTGGCTAAATACATGCTCGGATGATATTTGATATTTGGGCATGAATTTAGGTAAAACATTTCGGCCACAATACAGTAATGCAAACCCCCATGATCTTCACTAACTATATACCGTAACATTCTAAACTTCAGCATAGAACAATCGACGTTGAACGAAAACAAAATTTCTATTTCAACGCACACATAATGTGTAAAAGTTTGATCAACCCCATTTCAAAACACAACCAGTCAACCTAATAACACATACACAACCTCAGATCTGACAACAATTAACCTACAAATCTAACAACATTGACCGTAACCATATAGAAGCAAAAACCCCAGAACAAGAAATGCAATAAAAGCCACAATGCAAACCCTAAGCAGATATTTGAACCCAGAAAAACCGGTTACCCAAAACACAATACCTAAACTAACACAAACATCACAAAAAGGAGTAAAATTTACAGCAAACAGAAACAAAACAACAATTCACGAAAAAAGGCCAGAACCAGAAATAATAAATTATTCAACCATAAAAAGACAAGAAAATAAAAGAAAAACAAATCTGACCTTATCCATGAAAAAGGGACCGACTAACAAAATCAAACACCTCAACAACAAAGCCAACTTGAACCAGAACCAGACACGCCGACAATTGCATCGTCTCGGAGAACCGAGCCCCTCCTCTTCCTCCTCTTGAGAGCCTCTCAATTTCACATACTCCCCATTATCATTACTGTTATTGTCATTAATTTCTTCCCTGTCGATTCTCAGCATCAGCTCTGGCACCACCTCATTATCTTCCTCATAATAAGTCATTGAACAAATTTAATCATAGAACAAAACCCACAAATATATATATATATGATAATAGAGGTAATAGGGAGGGAGGCTTGAATTTTCTGTTTGGTGGTTGTTTAGAAAATCAACGGGAAAGTTAGGTGTAGACATCTCCAACCCAATCTGACCATTTTTCATTGGATTGGATTGGGTTACATCTTAAAAAAAATTAGATGGATTAGTTAGTTGGTTGAGTTGAAAATTAAGTTGGGTTGGGTTGGATTAAAAATTTTTTCAACCTAACCCAACTCGAACCCGACAAATGTTTATCCCCAATTTTAAATCCAAGATTTTCTCACCTCTCTAAAAAAACATTTGTTCAGGATAAAAATTAAGGACAATTTTTATGTTGAATTTACTCTTTTATTTACAATAATTAGATTTTTATTTTTATTCATTTTATCTGTAATCAAATTACTAAGATTAAGAAAGTTATTAACTAGACCATTTGTGTCTTTGTGGTAAATTAAATCTAATCAATCAATCCAACCCAACTCAACCCAACCTGACTATTATTAGGTTGGGTTGGGTTGGGTTGAAAATTTTTCAATCCAACCCATATTGAGTTGGGAGATTTTTAATCCAATCCAACCCAACTAAATCCGAAAACGTTAACCCTTGGGAAAAGTATTAATAATAGAAGGGGAGGAGAGATCTGAAAGAAGAAACAGCAAAGCAAAGCCAATTGCTTTTCTTAGATCTTTTAATTTTAACAAACTAGTAGTTTCAAGATCCTTTTTAATTTATGTTTTAACGTCCTTTTAATTTGAGATATATTTTCCACTATTCAAACGTTACCGTTTTAAATGGTTTAAGAAAACGTCTGTGTAACCAATTGTTTGGAGTGACTAGCGTCGTAGGTGCATCTATCAAGCGATTAACATTAATTTTATATTAATTAAATTAATTAATAATAGAATGTATTAATATGATTATGGTATTTTACGATTTGATGATTAGTTTTAGTTTTCTTGAACTTATATGGAGTGAATTATGGTGTGAGTTGAAAATCTATTCTTAAAATAAAAAATAATGAGAGAATTATTAGAAAGCCTCCAAACATATCACTTATTACAATTGGAAATTACTTTTGCTTTTTGTAACAATGACCTCCCCTATACAAATGGTTTGACCAAAGTTGATTGTGATGGTTAACTGTAATAAGGGTATTTTGATCAATTTATCTGATTTTTATTATTTTTAATTAAATTAATAAAATAATTTTAAAATTTAAAAAAAATTAAATTTTAACTATAAAATATAATTTAAAAATTTTTCAAATAGATCTAGATCGTCCATCTTAAAAATGAATGATCCAGATCAATTTAAAAAAAAATATATTTAAAAAAATAGAAAAATGATAAAAAAAATGATGATGGTTCATCTAATATTTTCCTGGGTTCATCAAGAATGATCCTCTATCATCAATCATCAAAATCAATCATAAACACAACTAACACAACCATAAGTCCAATATCATCAATAATTAACACAAACAAAAACCACTGCCATCAGCATCAAACAGACCCAAGAACATCATCATCAACACTATCTGGGTTTGGAATCATCAAACAATTCTGGGTTCCGATCTGGGTTTGGAAACCTAGATCGACGTCTGGGTTAGAAACCCAGACGTCGAACCCAGACGTCGATCTGGGTTCCCAAGCAAACCGTCGACGTCTGGGTTTGGAAACCCAGACGTCGATCTGGGTTTCCAACCCAGACATCGAGTCTGGGTTGGAAACCCAGATCGGCGTCTGGGTTTCCAACCCAGACGTCGGGTTTGGGTTCCCAACCTAGACATCGATCTGGGTCCAAACCCAGATCGACTGGAGAAGAAAACGAAGAAAAGAAGAGAAGAAGAAGGAGAGGAGAGAGGTGAGAGATTGGGTGAAGAAGATGAAGAAAAAGAAGAGAGAATGAGAAGAAAAGAGATGAGAGAGAGAGAGAGAGAGAGAGAGAGAGAGGGGTGAGGATTTTATAAATGAAGGGTATTCTTGTCTTTTTACTTCATTTTGTCATTTTCCAGTTATCTCAAACGGTCAACTTTGATCAAACCAATGGTATAGGAGAGGTCATTGTTACAAAACACAAAAGTAGTTTTCAATTGTAATAAGTGATATATTTGGAGGCTTTTAAGTAATTCTCTCAAAAAATAATTATTTCATATAAAAATTCATATAAAATTTACAAATATGGTTATTTATATTAAAATAAAGTTGGATGAAATATATTAAAAGTTTATTTATTTCAAAGTTGACATCAAATATATTTAAAAATTTATAAAAAAATATTGAAATCAATTATTTTTTTTATAAATACGACTATTTATATTAAAATAGGAGGTGCATGAAATGTTTTTCTTTTTTTTTTTCATTCAAAGAAGGGTTGCACATAATGTTAAGTACACGTAGTTATGTAACGTTTATTACTTTATTTTGTGTGATAACAACGAAAAAAAAAAAAAGGGATTGGCTGATTTTCAAAGTGTGGGACGCGTGAAGTGACGGGTGGAAATCGCGTTGGGGACTTGGAGTCGCGGTGTTGTATGACTGGCTTTGTCGTTTATTTGGCATTCCAGCAAGGTTTGTGCGTTGGTCGGTGAGTTTTTGAGTCACCCCACTGAGTGAGGCGAGTTGTTGAGTTGATGAAGAAAGAGCAAATGTCACATCGACAAGGACAGAAACACCAGTTGAGTGCTTCTTTGCCACCCGAGTTGAGGGGTTTTCGACGACAATCCAATTAAGTTACGACAAACAAGGCTGGCACCAACTTTCCGTAATTAATTTCACAAGGAACACGTGTAAGTACGCCTTTGCTCTTTAAGCATGAGAATATGCTTTTATTTTATTCTCTCGTTTTATTTTATATAAAAAAATGCTACAGATTTGAAATTTGGAGTTTAAAAAAAAAAATTCACTGGAAATTTGGTGAAGGCAGAAAATAATTTATTATTTATCAATGTTGATTCCATATCTCTCCATTCATCAAGATATAATGGCTAAATTTTTAATTAGTGTATTTTAAAGTTTTTGGATAGTTTTGTCTCCTTAGTTGGAGTAATTATCTAGAAAGGTAAGTAATATTTAAGATAAATTCCAATAAATCTCTAACATGTCTTGCTATATATTAAAATAAAATTAACATTAATTCCAATGAATTTTTAGGATTTTTGAATAATTCAAATTCATAGCCCTCATGGCATGCTTGATGCACGAGATTTGGTATGGGATTGAAATGAAAATTTCTCAATTCCATTTAATCTCATGTTTGACATGGAAAGGAAGGGAAACCCATGGTTTCAAAACTCGGCCGAGTTGGCCAAGTTCTCGCTGCTCGATCAGTTTTCGAACCGATAACCCCTAGATCGGGGGGTTCAACTCGGATCCTGTTGAAAATCGGCCCAACTCGGGCCAACTCGACCTTTTTTTTTTTAATTTTTTCAGCCAAAACGACGTCGTTTTGGTCAAGCAAAAACGACACCGTTTTGGCGTATGATATAAGTATAACACAGAAGGCAGAACAGAACATTTGCTTCTGCACTCTCAGCTCAGGTCGTCGTCTCTGCTCTCCGTCACTCCCCATCTGCCCACTGCACAGCTAGTCTGGTTCTGCACTTTCACTGCCGTCGTCTTCTCATCGTCGTTCGTCACTCGTCGTCCGTCGCAGTCGCCATCTTCGTTGCCGTCTCCGTCCGTGACCGATCCGGCGATCCATGAGTTTTTTTATTTTTGTTTTCATTTTTTTTGTTTTTTTTTTTCATTTTTTTTGTTTTTCTTTCACCACTCTTTTTGTTTTTCACATATATTTATTTAGGGGTGGATGATGAATTGATGATTACACAAGTTAGATTTGTTTAGGGTTTTAAACATTTGTTAAATTTTTATGAGATTATACAAACTATATTTGTTTAGGGGTGGATGATGAATTGATGATTGATGAATGATGATTATACAAACTAGATTTGTTTAAGGTTTTTAACATTTGTTAAATTTTCATGAGATTATAGTTTATACAAACTATATTTGTTTAGGGGTGGATGATGAATGATGATTATAGGTGGATGATGAATGATGATTATACAAACTAGATTTGTTTAGGGTTTTTAACATTTGTTAAATTGATAGGAACATGAGATTTAAAGTATTGTGCTATGTTATTATTTACATATTATATATGATGTTGGTTGTGTATTTGTGTTTGAGAATGAAAGAAGGATGAGAGGTTTTAAGTAGTTTAGATATGATAGATTTTTGAAGTGTTATTATTTTTATGTATTACAGGTGGAATTGTTGAAAATATAGTCGTTATATTGTTGAAATTTTTAAAGTTGTAATTATATAATTATGTTAAAATGACTTTGGAGATTGCATGAGATTGATTTTAAGAGTTTTTATGGTCATATAATTATATTTTAATCATACATAAAATTTTAAAATTTTATTTTTTACAACTCGTTGACTGACGGTCAAACCAAGTACTCTCCGAGTTGCCGAATACTCGCAGCTCGCTGCCTAGTCGGTCAAGTCACGAGTAGGGAGTTTTGAAACATTAGGGAAATCATCCACTCCCGGGCCCACTACCCATTCCTATCGATGTAGGAATCGATATCCTGACCAAAATAGTGGGATTTCATTTCCTACATTGGTAGGAATAGGTCTTCCTCTCTCACTCACACTATACCACTACCACCACCAGCCTCTCTTCCACCATCAGTCATTGTCTCTTTCTCCTACCACTATCACAAACCATTATAGAAAACAATAAAAAAATCACAATCAATCACAACAAATCTTGTCAATGAAAAAAAAAAAAAAAAAACTCAAATCAATATACCCATCAACATTCATCATAAGAAAGAGGGGGGAAAGAAACAAGTGAGAAAAAATAAGCACCAAACCTAGGTCGAAGACGAAGACGACGATGTTGGTTATAAAAACGGAGGTGAAGACGACAATGGTAGTGGCGAAGAGGAGCTCAGCAGGGAGGACAAAAGCTTAAGCAAGAGTCGAAGATGAAGACAGCAACAACAACAGGTGGTCGGTTAGAAAAACGGAAAAGATGAAGTGGAGAGAGAGAAAGTATGATTTTTGTTTAGAGAGAGAGAGATTGGCTTAGATATTTTGATTTTAATATTGATATAATTTTTTAATCTAATTTCAAGTTTTACTAAATATGAGATAGTAATTCTTTAATCCAATCTATTACAATCCATTCTATTACACTCTCACATACCAAACGTAGTCTTAGAGTGTAATATGGTTGACATATGACCAGCGAACCTCAACGTGTTACAGAGCTTTTAGTTTCAATCTCACTCATATTTTTATGGGGGGAATTGAACTATATTGTATGTAATAATAATAAACTATAGTTGTTCTTTCAATAAAAACATAAAATATACTTGCGTTCCATTATGCAATAATTTCTGGGTTGTTTATGGGAGAGACAACAGATTCCTGTTCGGGCTGTACTCTGACATACAAATAAATGACTAATGCTTAACCACCCACTCAGTCAGATTCCAGCTTTCGGTTGGAGCCAAAAAGTGCTCAACAACCAATTAAGATTTAATAAATAAATACAATTAAATAATAATAAATATATAAGTTCTTTATCGTTCACAATATTCTGATGCGGTTAGTTGCCTCATTGGCTGGTTCTTTTATGACGAAGTGTGCTATTTTATAAATACTAAATAGTTTTGAATTTTAATAAACACTGAAAAAGTAGCTTAAATTTAAATTGAACTTCAATTTGAGCGACATATTTTTTTTCTATTATTGAATTATGTAATTAACTTATTGTTTATTAAAATATAAAAAAAAAATTATTTAAAAATAATTAATTGTATTTACATATTTTTTATTAGTTGTTATTTATTTATGTCATATGATACAAACAATTAAAAACAAATAATTTATCAAATCTTAAACTATTTTTAATATTAATAAATTTTATTCATAATTAAAATACAATACAACAAACGACGTAGAAGTGGGTTTCTTATCAATTAAAAATAATATGAATGTTCAACAATAGTGCTAAAATGTTAATGATTAAACATAACTTTTAGGGTACGTTTGGATACATTTTAAAACAATATTTTTAAAAAGTATTTTCAAAAAGAAAACATGTTTTCAAAATCAGCAATACGTTTGGTAATATTTTTGAAAATTCATTTCAAAAAAAAAAATGAAAAAAAAAATTTGGTACCCATTTTGAAAAACTAAAAATAAAAAAAAAATTATTTCCAATAATAATAATAATATAATAAAAGATATTTTTCTCTCACCTCACTAGTGTCTCTCTACAAACACCCCATTGTCTCTCTCATTTTCACACACACCCTATTGCTCTCTTTCTCACTTTCATCACCGGTCTGTCTCACCCTATTGTTCTCTCTTTTATCTTCCATCATCAGTTTCTCTCTCACTCTACTACTCTCTCCCTGCTTCTGTCGTTCTCTTTGTGGGTTCTAATTTGGTTGTATTTTTATGGTTGAATTAGATCAACCTCCATCGCCTTTAGTTGGGTTGGGTTTTTGTGGTTGTTTTGATCTAGTTCTGATTTTTCTAGTTGTCTTTTTTGCCATTTTCTTCTTGTGGTTCTCATTTCCAATTTGGTGGTTTTTGTGTTTTTTTTTTTTTTAAATATTTTTTCAACAATCTATTGCTTTTGAAAATGATGAAAAACGGAAAAAAATCGTTTTCCACTTTCACGTTATCATTTTTTAAAACATGTTTTTGGAAATTTCCAAAACATATACTTTTGAAAATGATTGCCAAACACATTTCCAATCTTTTTTTTAAATGGAAAACCGTTGTAAAAAACAGTTCCAAACACCTTTTTTTAGAAAAAAATATAAAAGAGTTAGGCTAATTAGCACTTTATTTATTATAAGCTTTAGGTTATAATATAATAATTTATACAATATAACAGTAGATTAAAATTGTGAATATATTATTTTTGGAATGATAAATTTGAAAGTAAAGATTTAAATGTAATTCAATGATTTTGGAATTAAATAAAAAATTCAAGATTCTTGATTCTTTTTAAATTACTTTTGAGTTTAAGTATATTACTCAATCACTAACTATAGCCCTCAATTGGACTATTTGAATTAACTTTAATAATCATCCTTATAATCATTACAAATACTCCAATTGAGAGGTAAGATTAATGATTAAGTAAAGTAGTCAAATTCATTGGTTTATGTATTTTGAAGTTGTTTGACCTAAAAAACGAACAAAACAATTGTTTTTTTTTTTTTAAAAAAAAAAAAAATCTAATTTAGATTCTTTAAAGGGGAAACTTCATTTTAGTACTTGAGGTTTCGAAAAATATTAGATTTTTTAAAGCTCTTTCGAAAACTGTTATTTCATTCCAAACTTTTTTAAAACTTTTGAAAAAAAGTTTAAATCGTTAGTCAATTGACAGTTAATGGTAACAGATAATTTGGACGGAAAGAGTAAGATGTTTTTTTTTGTGTGTGAGAAACTAAGATTGTGACACGTGGAATGTTAAGATTTGTAAAATATAAAAGGAAAAAAAAAAAAGCCTTTTGTAAAGGAGTGTATTTTGGTAAATATCTAATTTTTTAAAATACAAAATAAATTAAACATCTAAGCTAAAATAAAAATCACCATCATCATCAACATTAAACTGCTCAATCCCTTCCACATTTACAAACCCAGCAAAATCAATGTAAACCTAGTAAAATCAAATACTATTCATCATCAACACAAATCCAATCCCTTCCACAAAATGTCGATGCCGCTTTTCACCGCCTTTGTCGACGCATCGTATACATGTAGCAGCTTTTTTCGTGCAATGGCTTTCAAATGCTCCAACAACTTTTCTTTGATTCCTTTACAACTGATCCCCAAGAACCTCATAAACTCTAGTCCAATTTTCTTCAGCAACTTTAACTTGGGTCCATTTGAGTGAGGCTTCATGTCAGGTTTGATAGAGTGTGGGTTCACCTTGGATCTGCTCAGTCATTGTGGGTTGTTTTCGAGTCCTATTGAGAAAACCAACCCTGAGTAAGACTGGTTCTGACCCAGATCGCAAAAACGATCCTTGATTCAGGTCTTATAGAGAGTCTACATTGAGTCCTTGATTCGCGAAAATGACCTAAATCGAGGTTTCCATTAATAGAAACCGATGGTTTCCACCTGGATACCACTTAAGCTGATAGGTGGTTACGGGATTTGGTGGTTTTGATGTTGGCTGTTCTGGATGTGTTTGAAGATGATGTTAGGTGGGATGTTTTGTTGGGCGGCATGTTTCTGGTAGCGATTTCCTTCCTATAGAGTTCATCGGCAAGAATGAAATAAAGGGTTTGCAATGGGTGGGTGTTTGGGATTTTTATGGTGGATGGTGTTTTTGTTAAGAATTAAAACACAAAAAGTGTACTCAACAATTCTGGAAATGACACACATCTCTTATTGATCAATCTAGGCTTATAAATAGCCTTTACAATCTTAACTGAATGAGAAAAACAAGAGCACGTTAACAACTAATCAACGTGATAAGTGCAACAAGAAATACTAAACAAGTTCCCTAAAAACTAGGACCTATACAAACTGAAAGCCAAAAACTTATTTGAACCCTTAACCAAAACTTAAACTTTCTCTTCATTCCCTCCCTTAAACTAGTACCTGACTGCAACTAGTTTAAATCAGGAACTTGGCAAACTCCCAGCTGACTCCGAGATCTTTAAAACGCATCCAATGTGAGGGGCTTTGTCATCATATATGCCAGCTGATCTTGTGTTCCACAATAAACCAATTCAACTGCTCCTTCTCGTGTAAGATCACGAAGAAAATGAAAGCGCACATCTATGTGTTTGCTTCTACCATGTAACACAGGATTCTTCGATAGTTTAATTGTGGAACTATTATCACAAAAGATTATAGTACACTTACTTTCCTCTAGGCTCAGCTTCTCAAGTATCCTCTTCATCCAAACAGCTTGACTAGCACAAGCAGCTGCAGCTACAAACTCTGCTTCAGTGGTTGATAGTGTGACTATAGGCTGTTTTCTTGAGGACCAGGCAACAGTTCCAGAACCCAACATAAAGACATAGCCTGATGTACTTTTCCTGTCTTCAACGTCTCCTGCATAGTCGCTATCTGCATAACCAACCAGACCTTCACACCCTCCCTTCTTGTAAAAAACTCCAAGTCCAATAGTTCCTTTCAGGTACCTTAAAATCCTCTTGGCTGCCAACAAGTGCAACTCAGTTGGTTTAGCCATGTACCTGCTAATCAAGCTTACTGCAAACATCAAGTCCGGCCTCGTAGTTGTCAAATACATGAGGCAACCACCATCTGCTTAAACAAAGTCTCATCAACACCAACCCCATTCTCATCTTTAAAAAGTTTACAACCTGGAACAATGGGATTATGGATCAAGTTGCTATTCTCTATCTTGAACCTCTTCAACACCTCCAAAGCATATTTTCTCTGGCAAATATAGATTCCATCTGACCTCTGTAATACTTCTATGCCAAGAAAAAACCTCATTCTCCCCAAATCAGTCATATCAAACTCCCTCAACATAGAATTCTTAAATTCAGCAAACATAGAATCATCATTACCAGTAAATATTAAATCATCTACATATAAACTGACAATGAGAATTTTACCTCCCTTATTTGTTTTAATGAACAAAGTGTGTTCACTATAACACTTCTCGAATCCTTCACTTATGAAATGTGCTTCAATACGACTGAACCAAGCTCGTGGAGCTTGTTTCAGTCCATAGAGGGCTTTCTTCAATCTGTATACTTTCTGAGAATTGTTCTTCAACTCATATCCCTTAGGCTGCTCCACGTATACTTCTTCATTGAGTTCCCCATGCAGGAAGCCGAATTTGACATCAAGTTGATAGAGAGTCCATCCTTTCTGAGCTGCTAACGCCACTATCATTCTCACCGTATCCATTCTTGCAACCGGTGCAAACACTTCTGTATAGTCTATCCCTTGTTGTTGCACATACCCCTTGGCCACCAAACGAGCCTTGAACTTGTCCACTTCTCCATTCTCCTTGAGTTTCGTCTTATAGACCCACTTCACTCCAATCTTCTTTGCACCTGTAGGCAGGTCAGTGAGTTCCCATGTGTTGTTTTTCTCTATAGCCTTTATCTCCATGTCCATGGCTGTTCTCCAGTTGTCATGCTTCACTGCCTCCTCAAAATTTACTGGATCTGCTAAAGCAAATAAGGCCAAATTAGCACTATCTTCTTCTTCCTCCGAAAGACCTTCCCCACTTACATAATCTCTCAACCACCCCGGGGGCCTTCTAGCTCTTCCTTCATCAGAAATGGATGATACTCCTCCATTCCCACCAGTTTGCGAACTACCAACTGGTTCCTCAGTAACTTCTTCTTCTTCCTCACTCTCTGCTCTATCATTCTCAGCATCCACTTCCTTATTTTCTTTTTCATCATCCCATTCTAGATCGGCCATTATTTGTTCTTCATAACTCTTATCCCAATTCCAAGACTTGTTTTCCTCAAACACCACATCCCTACTAATTACAACCTTCTTTGCAACTGGATCATAGAGTCTATATGTTTTAGACTCTTCACTTACTCCCAATAACACACAGATGAAGCTCTTTGCATCTAGCTTTGTCCTTCTCACATCGGGAACATGCACATGTGCAACACATCCGAAAACTCTGAAATGCTCAACTGAGGGTTTGTTGCCAGTCCAAGCTTCTTCAGGTGTTTGATTCTTTACAACCAATGTAGGACTTCGATTTAAAACATATGTTGTCCAATTTACTGCCTCTGGCCAGAAAGTTTTGGGAATCCTCATTTCAGACAGCATGCATCGAACCATGTTCATCACTGTTCGATTTTTCCTTTCAGCTACTCCGTTCTGCTGTGGGGTATATGCTACAGTTAATTGCCTCTTGATGCCATGCTCTGAGCAAAACTCATTAAACTGAAGTGATGTGAACTCTCCTCCTCGATCTGTTCTCAAACATTTTATACATCCTCCTATTTCTTTCTCAACACAACTCTTAAACCGCTTGAACATACTTAATGCTTCAGATTTCTCTATTAAAAAATAAGTCCATGCTTTTCTGGTAAAGTCATCAATAAAGCATATAATGTACCTTTTCTTACTATTGGAGATAGGAGAGATTGGCCCGCAGATGTCCGTATGAACAAGCTGAAGCTTTTCTGTGGCCCTCCAATTGCTCTTCTTTGGAATTGAATCTCTATGTTGCTTCCCAATCATACAGTTACCACACACTGTTGATGGAGTCTTAAACTGAGGTATCTCATGCACCATCTTCTTTAACTGGAGTGTCCTCAATCCTTTGTAACTCAAATGTCCATAGCCACAGTGCCATAAGTGTGCCAAGTTTTGTGTGGAAGTGTAGAGACTGGCTGGCTTTTGAGACAATGAATTTGCTAGCAACGCAAACATGTGATTTGTTGTCATCTCGGTCTGTATAATGAGTCCTTTCTCTGGATGATAAATCTTGAGCTTTCTATGTTGAATGAGAATCGTCAACCCTTTTTCTTGTAGTTGACCAACGCTCACAAGATTGTTTTTTAGTTCAGGTACAAAAAATACTTCACTAACAACATGTGTAAAGCCACTTACTTTCAATTTCACATTGCCTTTCCCTAACACATTCATCCTTCTGTTGTTGCCCAGCTTCACCTTCTATCTGAATTCCTCATTTAGTTCACAGAACAAACTCTTGTCACCACACATGTGGTTGCTACATCCAGAGTCTAGGAACCAGACATCTTCCCTTCGAGCATCGTTCATCTCCACATATGACATGAGCAACATCTCTTCTTCTTCTCCTAGTTCAGCGTAGTTGGCTTCCCTATCCCAGCTTGGACACTCAAATTGATAGTGTCCAAGCTTGTGACACTTATAGCATTCCACTGCTGATTTGTCATAAAACTGACGGCCTCTCCCTCTTCCTCTACCTCTGTTTGTACCGCGACCCCGTCCTCTTGCTCTAGACCTGGCTTCAGAAGTTATCTTAAGTGCTTGTTCTTCTCCTGTATATCGTTGAAATTTTTGCTCATGAACAATCAGAGAACTCTGCAGTTCATCAATGGAGAGTTGATCGACATCTTTGGATTCCTCGATCGAGCAAACAATATAGTTGAACTTCTCTCAATGATCTGAGAATCTTCTCAACCACTGTGACGTCTTGCATCTGTTCTCCATATGTTCGCATCTTGTTGGCTACGGACAACACTCTTGAGAAGTACTCGGAGACTCCTTCTCCAGTTTTCATCTCTAAGGTTTCAAACTCTCTGCGGAGAGCTTGTAGATGTGATCTCTTAACCCTGGCACTCCCTTCAAACTTCTTCTTCATAGACTCCCAAATCTGTTTGGAAGTATTCTTAACGAGAATGGTCTCCAATATCGTCCGATCTATGGCCTGAAAGAGATAATTTTTGACTTTCAGGTCTTTCAGCTTCAATTCAATTAGCGCATTCCGCTGTGCTTCTGTCAGCGTCGCTCCATCCTCTGGCTCAACATAGCCCGTCTCGACCAATACCCAATATTCCTTGGATCGTAGGAAGTTCTCCATCAACATGCTCCAATGGTCATAGTGACCATCGAAGCGGGGGATGGATGGCTGCATAAAATTCTTTTCGGTTGTCATCTTCTTTGCTGCTATAAAGAAACCTTAAAGGCTGCTGCTCTGATACCAAAATGTTAAGAATTAAAACACAAAAAGTGTACTCAACAATTCTGGAAATGACACACATCTCTTATTGATCAATCTAGGTTTATAAATAGCCTTTACAATCTTAACTGAATGAGAAAAACAAGAGCACGTTAACAACTAATCAACGTGATAAGTGCAACAAGAAACACTAAACAAGTTCCCTAAAAACTAGGACCTATACAAACTGAAAGCCAAAAACTTATTCGAACCCTTAACCAAAACTTAAACTTTCTCTTCAGTTTTAAGTTTTAAAGGTGTTTTTGGGTTGAAATAGGTGTTTGACTGTAGGCTTTTTCTTTCTTTTTTTTTTTTTGGTGTGAATTGGGTGGTTTTGATGTTTCCTAACAGAAAGGGTTATAGTAGTGGTTGTCGGGAAAACGGTGAGACAGAGCAATGGTGGTGGAGGTATAACAGAGAATGGGTATAAGTCTGGTAATGGATATAGGTCTGGATATGGCTTATGCGGTGGAACTAGAGGAAGGGTGATGGAAGAGGAGGAGAGGTGGTGGATGTGGACCTTTGATTGTTGATATCAGGGATAGAGGAAGATGATGGGTTCAAGATGAAAAAGATGATGATTCGGGGTTGAGATAATTTTTTAATGTTTTAAAATTGATTAAATTTAAGGGATAATATGGTAATTTAAGAGTCATTAATCACCGTTAAGGGTAAAAAAAAAGTCTTTTATGTATTTTATCTCTTTTGATTATCAATTGATTGACAGTTTGAATTTTTTTAAAGAGTTTTAGAAAAATTAAAGATGAAATTAACTGTTTCCGAAAAAACTTTAAAAGTCTGATATTTTTCGATGTCTTAAACATTAAAATGAAGTTTTCCTTTCTTTAAATGTTAGGTGCAAAAAACAACCAACTACTATTTTTATAGACTAAATAGGATTGATTTTTTTTTTCCTCAAATGAGTTTAATAGGATTGAAGTCTAAATAATAACAGAAAACTGTAATATAGATTGCTTATATGTTTATTTATTTGTGATTTCATGATATAAATATTTAAAAAATTGTAAGTAGATATTATCATCTCTTTTAACTATTAATGATATTAGTTATTTATATGTAATACGATTAATATAGATTATATGTTTATAATATTTTTTAGTTTTAATTAATTAATTAAATCTTGACAGTATAAATTAATTAAAAATACAATTTAAAAATCTACCTATCCCTTATTGGCGTGTTGTCCGCCATGGAGGAGGCGAGCCGCCCTCATTTGCACAACGTCGTCTTAAGCAGAGGCAGACCCATTGTTGGGCCAGGGGGGACACGTGCCCCCCCTGAAATTTTTGGAAAATTAATTAGGTTTATTGTATTTAAAATATATAAATATAATGTGAGAATGTTACATAAATTCACAATGGCCTTGATGGTTGTAGCGTGCTTTTTGCTATTGATGCAACACGGTTCGAACTCCAGCTACAACATTTTATCTTTTTTCTTAGTAATTTAATATATATTATATAAATAAAATGTCAAATGAAAGCACAAAATTTGAAAGGTTTTGTGGGTTGTGGTTGCTTTTCCTTCCTAGACACAACCATGGTTCTACTCCCCTTTGTCTCATATTCTTTTCATTTTATTCACTCACAAACATTGCTTTTTCTTTTCTTTTTTTTAAATAGTTTTTTATTCACTCATAAATGTTGCTTTGTCTCATAATTTTCTTTTTAAATATTTTTTTATGGCATGGATCTTGTTTTTCTTTCTTTCATCCACCATGATTCAATCAATTTCCCTATCAAAACATTTTACTTTTCTCAATTTTTTTTTCCATTACGGTTCAATTTGTTTTTCTATCAAAATATATTGTTTTTTCCTTTTTTCTTTCCATTATTACAAACTGCTTTTTAAATTTGAAACATTTTAATTTCATAAATTATCAACTCACAATCGGTATGCTTTTGATTTTATATTTGTATTAAGAATGCTATTTTAAGAAATTTCGTTTATAATCTTCTAAAGGGTAAAATTATATATCTTCTACTGGTTATATATTTTTGCTATTTTTATTTCATATAACTTCATTCTAGTAATTGAAAGAAATATTATAAAAACATTTCATATAACTTAGTTTTTTGATGTTATAATTATTATATAAAAGTGTCATCCCTCACATAGATTTTTGGGTCCGTCACTGGTCATAAGTCCCTTGTTTGTGTGGTGTTCACCGCTCTCCTTGTTGTAAATGTCTTGATCCATACAATCTTGAAGATCCATAGTTGGTGTGGATCATGGATCTCCACTATTAATTTGAAAATTGAAGGTAGAAATTCATTGAATATTCATCTTTTATTTTTTGAATTTTTGAAATATATTTTTAATTCTAAATTCTGAGTTCATTTTTATTTTAATTTATTTAATCTTATCAAATTAAAGAGTATAAGAGCATAACGGTTTTTTAAAATTATTTCACTATCAAAGGTTTTCTCTTTTCTTTTATTAAAAAAAAGGCTGCTTTCAACGGTCAAATAAATATTATTTATTAATAATGACAAAAGTTGATTTCTTTTGTGAAGCGTTAAACCTTATATTTTTAATTTATATAATATAATGCCGAGATAAAATTAGGAAACACTTTATTTTGATCTTTATATTTTTGAGAAATTTATTGTTTTTAAATATGAATTTGTTTCTAGTGTTTATGATCCATTACGTTTCAAAACTAATCAAATTAGTTTATCTAACGTAATATTTGACAGTCAACGTCAACAGAAAACGGTGAAAGATTGTTTTGTCTTTAACTCTATATACATTTTTAATTATTTATTTTTTTTTAAAAAAAATTCATCTAATACGTGTCCTTGTATCACCAATTAGTGTTAAAAGATAAAACTACCCCCATATATATAACATTTGACCATCTGTTGAATGACTTAGAAACTCATTTAATGAGTTTTAGAAAAGCAAGAGATCAAAAATACTATAAACGAATTCACATTTTAAAAAGATAAAATTTTTAAAAATATAAGGACCAAAATGAAATTCTCTCATAAAATTGTACCCATATTATCTTTGAAAGAATAGATTTGAAACAAATATTTTAGATGATCTTGTTTGGCAATTGGCATGACATTTGAAAGGCTCAAAAGCTGTTCTTGTACCCAAACTGCATGTTGATGTGGTTGGATAAACAACCATAATAAAAACTTTTAATTTTGAAAAGCTCTTCCAATATAAGCTACAATCCTTTCATTTGAAATTAACAATCTCAATTGATCAATTTATTATCAAAATTTTAATATAAATTATTTATCAATTTTCATCAAAATTAATTTATGATTTTAAACATAAAATAATTCGTAGAAGACTATATTGAATTGAGATGAGAATCGAATTAAAAATTAAAAAAAAAAAAAGATATATTCATACTACATTCTTAAAAAGAAAATAATAAATAAAATTAAGCATATATTATTTTTTTTCATAAGTTATTTTATCGAATTTATCATACTTGTAGTCATAGAGTATATAAAGAAATGATAAGAGAAAAAATTACAAAGAATAATAACCAAATGAGAAACATATAAAAAGAAGTATATATTTATAATTTTTTTATTAAAATTGTTAGAGCATATTTTATTAAAAATATAAATTCCCTTTTTGATAAGGGAAGGGAAGTTGATTCTTAAAGTGAGGGGAATAATCCAGTTTCTCTTATCTAAGGAGTCATTTGTTTTTTTTTTTTCATTTAAAACTTAATAGTGCTGAATTATACATATTAAGTTATTTTTATTTTTTTTTGAACTACCAAAAAAATAATTATAAAATTAATTAAAAATTTTTAACTTTTCATTTAATTACAAATCACTTAATAACATATAAAATTCCAAATTTATTCTCCCCAAAATAATATATTTTCAAATTTATCTTGATTTATATTATTCAAATTTTATTTTTTTCTCAATACTTACAAAAAATATGGTTAAAAAATAAACCTAAATACATCTCATCTTAAATTATCTTGAAATTAGACTAATATATTTTAATTTATAATTTAAATATTTATTTTTTTTAGTTATTTTCTTAAATATATTAATATATGTAAATATAAACATGACTAATACTACTATATTTTTTAATCATGTTTAATTATAAATTAAATATTATTAATATATACATAAAAATGTTTTAGAATTTATTAAATTATTTATTTTCAAATGGTTGTATTAAATTAATTAAAATTACATAACAATAAATAATAAAAATGATAAAAATGTCAATTTACTAGTTTTCAGATAATTTTAAAATTAAAAAACAAATAAGTTTACAACATATTCAAAGGTAAGGAAAAAAAAAACAAACATTTATTTAAATTTCAAATTTCAGTTACTATTTAATATTCAGCCTTCATCAACATTGTTCAACATTCAGACAAAAAAAAAACAAACAACCCCTAATTCTCAATTTAGGTGTGGGATTCACATAATTTAATTTTTATAAATTTTAATAAACATATAAATTTATAAATCAGAAATTAAATTTCCTTTCCTCTTTGGGTTATTGATTGATAAACATGCTATAAGTGAGAGTGAATAATCATTCCTTCTCCAACAAGCACTTAATTCTTAATTTAGATTGGGGTACATGTAATTTAATTGTCATAAATTATAGTAAACATATAAATTCTCAAATCAAGAATTAAATTCTCTTTTCTCTCTAGGTAATTGATTAATAAACATGCTTTTTTTTTTCTTCTTTTTCAACCAAATGGTGAAAACAATAGCATATTTTAACATTTTCATCAATCCTTATTTAAATACCATTCAAACAAGAATAATGATATACTTATTAAATATTTACTTCAATGATATGATAAACTTGTTTTTAACTATCATATTAATTTTTGAACAATGTATGGATTAGATGGTAAAAATAACTAAATTAAAAGAAAAAAAAAATAAAAGTATAATCGTGGTCTTAAAAAAAAAAAAAAAAAATCCCGAAGCGCTGAAGATAAAGCAACGAATTGAAGCTTTTTCTTAAACATTTGACTTGAGAAGCAGTGAGAGTCTTCGTCGGACGGAAGAGAACAACTTGTGTGTCCTATCGTAATATTTGATGTTTTTTAACGACACTCAACGAACATGAATCTAAACACTAACATGCTACGGATTCGGCACTCCCACCACAATCAGAAAGCCTTGTTCCACTTACCAAGACACTTTCTTTTGCCGCGAAATCACTCCCTCTCATACTCGTCTTCAGGTCTTTCTTCTGGTCCACTATTTCTTTCATTCCTCTTTCGTTGTGATTGTACTAACAAGTTTAATGATATTGCTCTTATATACTTATAGGGTTCCCACTTCGCGTTGACTTGATTTCTCGGTGTAAGTACTCATCTTCCCCTCAAAAACCACTTCAAGTTTTCGATTTTCTTGAATGCTCATATGTGGGTCTTTTTGATAATTCTTCAAGTAAAAGTTGGGAGCTCTAGGTGTTTGGTGAGCAAATCCGTATCAGAAAACTTTTCAGGTTCATTTGATTCTGAACCCAGTCCCAATAATGTCAATGGCCCTAGTCAGGTACTTGTGTTTTTCTCATTTTATGTGCACATCTAATGATTTTAATTTGACCCAACCTTTATGTTTAATATTTGATTAAGATTTTGATTGAACATATGTTACTTTGATAAGCATATGGAAAGTGAAAAAGGATGGTTGCTTGTAAATGAGTGAGTTAATTTGATTTCAATTCAAGTGTCAAATGCAAAATAGATCCATATGTTTGTGTGTTGGTTTGGGTGCCAAGTTTTTGTAGTTTGTGTTAACTGATGTGTATGTAGCTGTAGTAGGGGTGATTTTTGGCCTAATCAACTGCTGTTTATGTGTTTATGGTTTTCGGTGCTTAAGCGAGATGGGTCGATTGTGAATATCTTGAAGCAGTCAAATTCGCTTATCCCACACGCAGTCCTTGCTAGCACACTGTTGGCTCTCTTTTATCCGCCATCCTTCACATGGTTTACTAGCAGGTTAGTGAACGTTTCTTTTAAGAAATCTAAGAAAACTTTGATTGACGAAGAGAAACAATACAAGAAGGCTTTTCTTCAAGCCATAATTCATCCTCAATAAAGCAGAAAGACTTAGAAGTAAAGATATGGACCGTCTTATTACTATCCCTTGAAATGGGGCAGTGATTAAGAACCGCAACTTCCTTGCATAGGGACTTAATATCATCATTAATGCAACCAGCAAGTTCTGATCAAGAAAACTTAGTAGAAATCCCTGCAATAACATTGGCTGCATCAATTTCCACCCAATGAACCAACATCTTCAATTTCTTTGCCAGAGCTAAACCTTCCTCGAACCCTTGGCAGATTTAGATAGTGCTGCCATCACCAAACCACAAATTGAATTGCAGCCTCCAACACCAATAGAATTAGAGTTCTTGCGAACTGCTGCATCTGTATTCAGTTTCAAGTTACCAATAGGAGGGGGAACCCACCTCATACTTGGACTGTAACCCTTCACCAAATTCTTAGGTCTCAAAGCTTTTTGATTGTTCTGATATTCAAGTAAAAAGTCTGCTGGCTATTATGTAATTTCTTCGGCAGACTGAGACATGTTATTATGGTTAAAGGCATTGCGCTTCTTCCACAGACTCCACAGTACCACACAAATGAAAGCAAAGTCTTCTCCCTTCACCTTAGAGAATAGCAACCTGATAAGATCATAACATGAAATACTTTTACTATCAGAAATTAATTCCCAAAACATTGCGTTCTACTGAAACTCTGCAGCCTTACTACACCAAATAAGGAATTACATGTTTAGCAACTCTGTAGTGATGTGCTTATTTGCTTTTGTATGCAGCACGAAATTTGACTTTTATAAGGGTTAATTGTGTTGATTGAAGTGCCAAGAAATAAATGATGATATAATAGTAAATTCTAGTGTTCAATGGTATAAAGTAAACTTTCATATTCTTATGGATTTATCCTTTTAATCTATGTTTAGGTACTATGCACCTGCATTAGGATTTTTGATGTTTGCAGTTGGAGTTAATTCCAGCGAAAAGGATTTTCTTGAAGCCTTTAAAAGGCCAGCAGCTATTATTGCTGGTTATGTTGGTCAATTTTTGGTGAAGCCAATTCTTGGATATATTTTTGGCATAATTTCAGTAACAGTTTTTGGTCTCCCTACACCCATAGGTGAGTTTCTGCTTGTATTGCCCTCAAAAAGAGGTGAGAGTGTACTAAGATGATGCAAATCCATGGTTCAGGTGCAGGGATTATGTTGGTTTCTTGCGTTAGTGGCGCCCAGCTCTCAACTTATGCTACTTTTCTGACGGACCCTCCACTGGCCCCCTTAAGCATTGTTATGACATCATTGTCTACCGCTACTGCAGTATTTATTACACCGATGTTATCATTATTGCTTATCGGTAAGAGATTGCCTGTCGATGTAAAAGGAATGGTATCCAGTATTTCACAGATTGTAGTTGCACCCATTGCTGCAGGCTTGCTTTTGAACCGGTGAGACACAAATCCAAGTTTAAAACATTTGGAATTGAGAATATCTTGGAGAAGTTTTAGCTCTTATACATGTGACTTTACAGGTTCTTTCCACAAATTTGTAACGCTATTCGGCCGTTCTTGCCCCCACTTTCAGTCATTGTAACAGCTTGTTGTGTTGGAGCGCCACTTGCCATTAACATTGAATCTGTTATGTCGCCTTTTGGAGTAACTATTCTGTTACTCATTATTGCATTCCACTTGTCAGCATTTGTTGCTGGTTATGTCCTTACTGGCATCTTCTTTCCCAAGGCACATGATGTGAAAGCACTGCAAAGAACACTCTCCTATGAGACAGGTGCAATATTTTTATGTTATGACAGTTTATATTGTTCTACCTGATATTTTTCCATTCGCAGGAATGCAGAGCAGTCTCTTGGCACTTGCACTTGCCAACAGATTTTTCCAAGATCCGCTCGTGAGTGTGCCTCCGGCAATCTCTGTAAGTAAATGACTTTCATTTCGAACAGGTTATATTTCATTTGGTCTTTGAAAAAGAAACATTTTTTAAATTCAATTTTAATGTGATAAAATAATTATCCTTGGTTTAAGTAGAATCAAGAACTCCCTAGGATTCCGCAAGATTATCTTTCCATAGTGTTTTAGATATGTCTTGTTCTGGTTACCTTCATGACTGAACAGTGAACACCACATATAAATTAATTTGTGGCTTAAGCGGAATTTGCATCACCTATAGGGGACATATTACTTACTATATTGGACTCCTTATGTGTTGAAGTCACATGGTTCCCTTTAGTAAATCTTGTTTTACATGCTTTCTAACAGCCTGCATCGACTGTTGGATATCCCATGTGTTGCTATAGGCTATAGCTGTTTAAGTTTTGAAATCATCTGGCAGTATTTTAGGAACTAGCTCCCAATTGCTTTGTACTCCTCTTAATGTCATGGGTGATATAATATGTATATGTTTATGTATACCAAATGCCAAATATTTTCACTTGTATTCAATATCCCTATTCAAAACCTTATGGTTATTCTTTTTTCTTAGCCCAAAGTATGCCAACTATTATTCTTTTTGTCCTTTGTCAGGCAGCTTGGATTTAGAAATTAGAAATATATTAATTTAGTTGGACCTTGCGTTTTTCAACACTTAATTTGATAGGTTTACACTCTATTGATTGTAAAAGTTGACAACCATAAGAGGTTTATTTTCTTTTACACGAAAGGACTTGCTAAATAATATAATGAGTAGCTATATGATGTAATATTTGACTGATTTTTCTCCTATTGGTTGCAAATTAATTGGCATTAGATCACATATACGAGAATACTATTTTTTCTGTGATCTGCAGACTGTAATAATGTCATTGATGGGCTTCTTCCTTGTCATGCTTTGGGCTAAGAAGAAAGAATAACATGTAATAACAGTACTCCTACAAATCTGAACGATTGCAAATTTTTCGGTGCATTGCTGAAGCTGTCAAAGAGCTCTGAGAGATGAAACTGTTCGGAGGCAGGATACTCTTAGATCTTATATCTGAAGGATGGTAAGGTTTATCTTGTATCAATTTACATCCTGACAAGTAGTCGCATATTTATATTTTACTAGTACATTTATCAAGATATTTTAGGGAACAACAAGACTACTTCATTACCTAGTCATGTTTGCTAGTCACTTGAAGAGATAGTGATTTGATCCTCTCACACATTCAGAGGATTAGTTATCTTCCTGAAAATGTTTGTGGGAGTAATCAGCATAAATTTTGAGTTAAAAGTTGTTGAATGAGTAAACAAAATTATAAATGTATTGTTGCTTTTTAACTTCTAACATCTTCCAAGGTTTGAGAAAAGAGGTTATATAACTGCTTATAACTTTTAAGCAATCTTGAAAACAGTATACATTGTGCATCTCTTTGCATTCCTTAACCCTTATTTTGCTTCTTGTTTTCTTTAGAACCTGATGTTGATAAAAGTTCTAAATTCCATTTTAGTTTGAATCCGAAGTTTTGCATCAAATAGAAAAATTTGGATCCTCTCATAATCATAAGTATTATAATCAATGAATGGTTGAGATGTGATTGTTTTTCACATATTTTTATCTCTTTAACCTTCAATCTCATACTTAAAAAAGGTTAGAAAAAGCTTATATTATAATCTGGATCCCAAATAAAATCGTTTCAGTAATTTTCAAATATGAACTGTAAGAGCTAACCTAAGCATAATTCTTCTAATATAAAATTTTATGTTTAATAAGTTGTGAGTTGATAATATGAGGTTTGTTTAGTAGTACGTTTCTCATTATTACTTCCTGGAGATGGTAAGGTTGGGCCTAAACAAGAATTTAGGTCTTGTTAAGTAAATTGGGTAGTGCAAATAGGAAAAGAAAGTCTAGTTTTGATGTCAAAACCATTCGTAAGGGTCCCAACCCAAAAACAAACTAAAGCAACCCACAAACTGACCCAACCCCATAGAATAAATAATCGACGCCAACCAAATTAATATAAAGTAATTCATTCATCGCCCAATAATCATTCTCTTTTACCGTTTTACGTGGCTAGAAGATCACTCCTGGTATTCTATCCTAAAATTCACTTTGCTTTGTGATTAACTTAAGCTTGTTAATTCATTATTTCTGATTATGTTACTAATGTTGTATTTGTATCTAAATTTGTTCAACATCATGTTTTTTTTAAGGGTCTTGTTCTTCTTCTAATCTATAAGAATAATGTTAAACTATCCAAATTTGTTATTCAAATACATGTTCGAATGACATATGGGCATGAATTTAAGTAAAAAATTTTAGAAGCCCAACATTATCTAAATTTGTTCAACATCATGTTTTTTTTTTAGGTTCTTGTTGTTCTTCTAATCTATAAGAATAATGTTAGACTTTCCAAATTTGTTATCCAAATGCATGTTCGAATGACATATGGGCATGAATTTAAGTAAAAAATTTTAGAAGCCTAGTATTACTTAATCTATAATGTTGATAAGATGATTTATTTTAATAGAGGAGTTCAACATCCTAATTAAAAAGAAAATTCACAATATCTAAGGGTGGTGTTTATGAAATCCTCTGTAGACCCTATCATCAACTCTTTTGAGATGTAACAATCTATAAATGATTAGGACAAGTTCAGGGATTAGTCTTTGGGAATCAATCAAGACCAAGTGAGGTTTTTGATTTTGTGACACGGTTCAAAGAGCAGTTCCTATACGGGAGGGGACAATCTACACATAGATGGAGAGGAGAGCCCATACAAGGTGAAGAGATAACCCACATATTTTTATATGGTGAGAGACTTGCTTTTGATGAGAATAGAACTTGTGTCTTCAAGGCATCAGGGTCAATAGTCTTACCTTACCAACTAGGCCATTGACCTGCTATTGATATCGAATTTTTCACTTGTACTGTTATATACATAGAAATTCTTTAGTCGGTAGAATTTCGAAAGTACAAAGAATTCTCGGTTTCAACATGTAGTTTTGAAAATAACAAAGTCTATATATATAGAAATTCTTTAGTTGGTAGAATTTCGAAAGTACAAATAATCCTCGGTTTCAATATTTACTTTTGAAAATAACAAAGTCATATATATGTATATATATATAAATTTATAACATAACAATTAATCGCAAAATCCGTAATGAATTTTTATGACCAATGATGTTTAGCTCTACCAGTGAAATTAGAATCTGTCAGTGAGAATCCATTAGAACCAATTATAAAAGTACTTGAATTCCGAGGCTTTGACTTTTCTGTAATTTCGTGGCAACCAAACAATGCAGGCACTACGTCTTTAGTCCTAGTCTCCATGTTGATAATTTAGAACAAAGATTTGGTGCTAAAGAATCATGTTAGTAGAATTACACAGCAATTGAGTGGAGTCATCAAATATTTTGACTTGGCTTGGTCAATTGGCAGTAATAGTAACAATTATATAAGTTCTCCCAAAAAAGGAATTTACATTTATATAATATCATTCAATCAAATAGTATCCAGTCAAAGAAACAATTTCAGAGGGATTCCTTCCACAAATTGAATAAACATAAATCATATTCAAATCGAATTAAGTATAAGAAAAAGTTTGACTTCAAATCAAATTGCCTTTTGGAATTCATTTTTTGTTCTTTAATTTAAGAAAAATACAAAAGGCATATTGAAGATAAAAGCAATATTATATTTTTAAAAAATTTATCCAAATTCATTGTCAAATGATATAATAAGTTTATGTATAATTACCACATTATCAATATATTATGATAATCATAAATCAAATTGTTATATCATTTGGATAAAACTTTTGAAAAGTATAATATTATTATGAAATTAAAGAAAAAATTTGTATGTAACTAAGATGTGTTTTAATAATGATTATCAAACATAATATTCAAAAATAACCCAAAATATACATATAAAAGAAGACTATATTAGCTATTCTGATCAGGTTATATCCACATTAACTTCAAAAACTTCAATAATACATCGTTAACTTTAAAACTCTGAGAAATCACAAATCTAACACGTGCCTCTTGTTATAAATAACAAACCTTAGGCTTACAAAACATTTTAAAGCATTTTAATTTGAGGTGCTAAAATCACTTCAAAAGCGCGCTATACGCAGCGTTTTAATCTATAACTTGAAAATACCAGCCGTTGGTCCCTTGATATCGGTTCACTAATTTCAGACACCGCTGTCTGTTGAGTCTCGACTATCTTATCTTATCGTATCCGGTGTTACTGGTCAACACAAACTGATCACATCGCCAACTATAAACAAACAGTCCAAATTCAGTCTATAGTACCACAGATGTTTACGTATCTTTGTATGTACATCAAGAGTTACAGGAACTTAGAATGGCGCAAGTTTCGGAGAAGGAACTGAGTTCAGCCAAGAGAAGAATTGCCGCTGTTGCCAACCATCTTGTTCCAGCTACTTCGACCTCGAACTCCATGTCCGTCGGTTTAAACAATGCCTCCATGAGCGATAGTTATCACCGGATACATGGGGAGGTCCCGAGCCACGACGTCGTTTGGAGGATTGCATGTGATGAGTCTGGCAAGCAATTCACCGACATTATCTATGAGAAAGCTGACGGTGAAGGGATTGCCAAGGTACTTGCAAGTTACTTTGAAGCCTCTCTCTCTCTCTCTGTGTTGAAGTTAATAGGTTGACTCTGTGCGTGTGTGTGTGTGTTTTTGTGGGTTTTTGAAGATTACTATAAATAGGCCGGAGAGAAGAAACGCGTTTCGGCCACTGACAATCCAAGAGCTCATTCGCGCATTTAATGATGCAAGAGATGATAGTTCGATGGGAGTCATTATATTTACTGGCAAGGTATTGAAAAACAATAACATATCGTTGTCTGTGGTCTAGACTAAATGCTCAAATGGTCTCATTACTTTGGTCTTCCGATTCGTGTTTTATGCTGGAGCAATGCAGAATTTGGTCATCTTGATATGGATTGTAATTAGCAATTAAACTACAAGTCTGCAACAGTGTGCTTCTGGGTATTATGTTGATGTCCCTGTTATTATAGAGACTTGTACTAATGTGTTAATATGGACAAAATACTGGTCTAGGGAACCAAGGCTTTCTGTAGCGGTGGCGACCAAGCATTGAGAACCAAAGATGGTTATGCTGATTATGATGGTTTTGGTCGTCTTAATGTCTTGGATTTGCAGGTATTACACTTATGCTTTAGAACCTTCCATGTGTGCTTATAGATCTTTAAGCTTTCTCAGACTCCTTCAGACGCCACATTATATATAGTAATGCTTCACCCTTCCCACCAACTTTTTGTTTTGTTTTTGTAATTTGAAATTTCGAATGCATTGTCAACAACGTATGTGTTTCATCCTCTTTTTTTTCATCTTTAATTAAATTTATATGAACCCAACTAACTTTAATCATGATGCAGGTTCAGATTAGGCGTCTTCCAAAACCAGTAATAGCTATGGTATAGCCTTTTTTGCTTCCAAGTTCAGATGATACCATGGACTCAGTGTTTTAAGGAACTGCATTTGTATATATTTTTTTTGGAAATTATGATCTATGAATAATACTGTTGCATGGCTTGCGATCATCTTGTTCGGTGTATCAATGATCAGGTTGCAGGTTATGCTGTTGGAGGAGGACATATATTGCACATGGTTTGCGATCTTACCATTGCAGCAGATAATGCGATTTTCGGTCAAACTGGTCCTAAGGTACTTAAACCTTACCCCATAGTCTCTTTCTATTAATTAAATTTCTAATGTCGTGCTAGAATTAATTAAGAAATCCAAGGTTCAAAGGAAATGCTTTTATACCAACCTGGTTAATTTTTATCGGTTCTTTTAACTATGGTCCCTCTATCTGGTTAATTTTCTGTTAGCTGCACTCATGTCTTCGTTTCTTTTATACACTAGCAATGTCATTGATGTCCTGTTAATTTTTTATGGCTAACTTTTGTTGATAATATTGCTGATATCCTCATGTTTGTTTCTGTGAAGGTTGGAAGTTTTGATGCTGGTTATGGAAGCTCAGTCATGTCCCGCTTGGTAAGCACTAAGGCGAAATGTTTTGGATACATTGATGATTGTATGTGTATCACATTACTTTCCTTGAAGCTGAAAAACCAATCATAAGATTTTGATGAGTTAAGCACTCTTTGTACTGTCAGAGGTTGTTTGGTAAAAAATGTTATCGACATGTGGAGGCTTTGTTTGGCAAAATTCTTTCTGATGTTGTTAGCTCTGGGTAATTTTGGATATGATTTTTGGTTACACAGGTTGGGCCTAAAAAGGCACGTGAAATGTGGTTTTTAACAAGGTTTTACACAGCTACTGAAGCAGAAAAAATGGGACTTGTCAATACTGTTGTACCTGTGAGTTTCATCTGTGGTGTAGACTCTGTTTTCCTAACAGGTGGTTTATCCATTTTGTTGTTAAACATGATACATGTTTTGTTTTTTCCTTGATTTCCAGCTAGAGAATTTGGAGCGAGAAACAATTAGATGGTGTCGAGAGATCCTAAGAAACAGCCCAACTGCGATTAGAGTGCTAAAATCAGCTCTAAATGCAGTTGATGATGGCCATGCTGGACTCCAGGTATCTCTAATTTATATACGGCTACAAGGTTGGAGCCTATCATAACCAAACAGCTATACTATTTTAGAAGTCATGAGTAACACAGTCTTTAAATCCCAAATCGTGTAAATTTAGTTATTTATTCTGAACGAACCGTGTTGCTTTATTTTGCATATAGGAACTTGGTGGAAATGCCACACTTATATTTTATGGCACTGAGGAAGGTAATGAGGGGAAGACAGCATATGTGGAACGTAGACGCCCTGACTTCTCCAAATTTCCTCGACGACCTTGATCTTGACTTAGTTTCTTCTCTTAGCTTTAAGAACAGTAAGGAAGGCAGATGCTTCCACGGCCAATCTCCCTGTTTACTGTGCGAGAATTGGAAGAGGAACTTTAAACAAATAATTTGAATGATGAATGTTTTATTGTTGGTTACCAATAATCTGGTTGTTCTTATTAGTATAGGCCAATGAACCTCCCAGTAAAAGATTATAGGCACTAGCAAAACTAGCTTTTGTGCTTCAATAATAGTTGATTGTATGCTTGCAAATTGCAATGAACATGGTAGATTTCATTTGTCATTTATGGTCAATAATTCATTGGGATGCCGGTAATTTGTTAACATTAACAGAGACATTTTCACTAGTTTGATCAATAGATCTAATTACTTAATAGATTCCTTGGCTGCATTATAGTATCTTTTTGTTCATTTTGAGTTGCGATCAATCTGTATAAACTCTTTTAATTATGCAACCATCTAGGAATGATGAATACAGGATAATTTAAAGAGTAAACAACAAAGAAATGAAATGAATGAATAGCAACTATTGTTAAATAATTGTCAAGCCACATACAATCAGCTAAATACCAGGAAAATAGTTTATCTTGACAATCAGACATCAAAATGCAAGAATAATTACATAAATTTTATTGAAAATTATACATAATGAACTTTTGATTTCAACAAAATTTATATAGATATATATTTATTTTTTTAAATATCATGTGAAGGCTGAATGAGACGTTCTCTACCACCAAAATATGTAACCAATGTAGATAGTTTTGAATATTAAAAATATTTATTTTAACGTATGTTTCTTTCCAACCAACAAACTACTAAATTAAACTAGACCAAAAATTTTCAATGATAATCTCCTAATTAGAATTGGGCCACAGGCTTAACCGGTATCCAAGGGGCCTTCCATTAGGACCCCTTATTATTGCAAGTCAAGACCCACCGAAACCCAAGCTGCCGAAGAACTATAACAAGTGAAGAAGAGTACTTTTGCTTTAAAATGTTGTGTGGTTGTCAATTATATTTACATATATGGTGTTTAATTTGGACAGTGAAGTTATCTCCGATACAAATAATAATAATAATAAAATTATGTGGTGTTATTCATTAAATTGAATTGGACCCTGAACCGATTTATGAATTTAGGTGGTTGCTAGATCCTTATCTCAAAGAAAGCCCCAGCAATGGCATCCTCGACAATTTCATTGTTGTTTTGTCCAAAACCCATTTGTGGTAATGCGAATACAAGCTCTCTCTCTGCTCAAAAACTAAAAACCATAAAGAAGGGCAAGGCTGTTGCTGTTGGTTGTCTCGTTGGAGCTGGTTTGGTGGTCCCACCTGAGTTGCCGGTGCTTGCTTCTTCTCTCCAACTCACTGAGCCCTCCAATGCCTTGTCCTTGCCCACTTGGGCTGTGCATGTCTCCAGTGTTGTTGAATGGTGATATGCTCTGTTTATATGGGGTTTTTGAGATTTAATAACTGTGTTATGTTGTAATGTAGTGTGATTATTACCATGTTAATGAACAAGTGACGTTGCTCTTGTGTCATTTCTATAGAGCTAAAAAAACATCCATGTGTTCAACAGGATTGCGGCTATGGCTTTGGTGTGGCAATATGGAGAGAAATCTGGTTTTGAATCTTGGAAGGGTCTCTCTTGGGGTATGGTGAGTTCAATTCAATCCATGCAAGTTATACAGTTTCTTTATGGACAATGTTTTTTTTTTATAAATATCATGTACAGATGATTTTCTGTTTAAGCACTATCTTTCAAAGTCACAATATTAATGATTTTGTTGAATGAATTACTTTGCTGGACGATTGGTATTACTGATTGAATTGAGATTGTTCCTACCCTCGTTTTAGTATTATATTGAGGGAGAGGAGAGGTTTACTATTTATAATTAAGTCGACACACTTTGAAATGTAGTCACAACATCAAAGCCTAATCTCATAAAATTCAAAATGCAAACTGCTCAACTCTGGTAAACTAGGCGTTGACAATTTCGTTACAAATATCACAGAATGAGTTGAGACTCCTTCCAACTTTTATGAGAAAATAAATGGAATTAAGGCAAATGATATGCCAAAAAGACAGGATAATTGCAACTTCTTGGGAAATCTAGAAACCCTTTTAAGTTGTCTTGTACAAAATTTATCAAATTTAAGGCTTTTAATTTTTGACTTCTAGCATTGTTTGGTTTACATTCCCTTGTAGCTTGCAAGGTAAGTTGTCTACTAGTTTCTAAGTGCATGTTGTTGCTTTGGCGATTTTATGCTTGTAAAAAGGATCTCTGAGTCAATTTAAATCTAGTGTTTGCTGTAATTCTTTGTTGACCTTGTGAATGGTTGGAATGATGATGACTCCAGTTTGATTCTTTCTTTGGTCTAGATAACTCCGTTTTTTTGAATGGCTTTACTCTTAAAGGAGGCTGGGTCATATATAGTAGGAACTAACCTCTGTGATCAGGGCTGATAGGTGTTTACATGTTCTCTTGTAAAGCTTACATTATTAGTTATATAAAGTATAAATTCTTCGGTTGTTTCTTCATCTAGCTTCACTTTCTCTATAATATAATCCTTTGTCTAGGTACCTCTTCTTGGCGGAGCATTTTGTGCATGCACATGGCATTTCTTTTATAATTCTGAATCACTTGAGGTAAAGCGTTCTTGTTTCTCTTTTGATAAAAAGTCATTTATTCACTGATATATTTATAATGAATTACTTTAGTTGGAAAGAAACATTCTTAACTGATTCAAATCAAATTGGCCATTTAGTTTATTGCTCAGTAAACAATAGTCTTAACTATGAAAATATTGTACATGGTTAAATTAGACATTTTTTAATGATGTTTGTGTGTTTTGCTTTGTGATTTTATATCCTGTAGGCTGCATGATGCTTAACACTGCTGTGATTAGTCAAACGTCACCATTTGTCATACGACTATTTTAAGTTTCTCAGAAATCAGATATGCGATCACTTTCACCACTCGCCATCAATATTATTTCAACAGATTAATAATCAGATGTGTGCTTTTGATTGCTTTGAAGCTAACCAAGTGAGCACAATTGTCAAAGACAATTTAAGAATTAAGAAAGAACCTGGAGTAAGTAGCAAGATTTAGTAAAAACAAATGAAATTTCTGCTAAAAGAATTTGCAAATGGAATTTGGAAATTCTAACAAATTGACTTTGTCATGAACTTAGTAGATTACCGTATGTTAGAGATTCAAATCAAACTGAGAATGAAAAACAAAATTAGGAAAACAAAGTGAAGAAAGACAGGAGATCACTAATTTCACATATTAAATGGCTGGTAATGGTTTTGTCTCAGTTTGGTGCACTTCATTGGTGGCATGTAGGTCTTTACAACAGTGCAGATATTTGTGCTTAGGAATTGGTAGGCAAAGCCTGAAACCATTTATGATATTACTAGGATGTTTTGTTTTATTGTACTTTGTACTCACACAAATGTAAGCATGTTAATGAGCATGTTTTATGTTATTTTGCTTTGTTTCCCTCAATTATCAAGATTTTGTTTATGTCCTTATAAGATTGTGTTAAATATGTGTTGAGTGTGTCTGTTTCATAGACTAACAATACATCCTTCCTCTGAAACTGGGTTAGATATATTTTTGGGTTCTGAAACCTGATATTTGTCCAATGTGTTGGTCGGGATGAAATGGACCTTGTTATGGGTTTACTAGGGCAATCCAAGTGGATAAGTCTAAATAATTGATAAAAAAATTATAATGATCATAATAAATACCAGTCTTTCTTGATAAATAGAACCTGTGTATGAATTTAAATTATAGTTTTATATGGATTCATGTAATTTGGACCAATAAAGTTAGTTCCTGCTTGGGTGAATTCTAAATTCAGAAATTTACTTGATGCCTTGCCTGGGCAGGTCAGTCAATCTCAAAAACTACCCTGATTTATAATGACCAACCGTATGTACAAACATGCTGTTCAGTGTCTCTGCTGGCTGGATTGGAAATTGCCACCCACTGACAGTTTTATACATGGCATGTTGACATAATGCCACAAAATAGGAACACACAACACTATAGTGCTTTTGGCCTAGAGCGATTCCTTAACCTGTTGAGTTCATATAACAACCACAGTTCTTTTTTTCTACTTTTTTAATACTTTCTTTTGATAACGTGCACGATTCTAAATTATATATTGGCAGACCGTGACAAGCATTGCATATTTGTCCCATTATCCTGTGCTTGATTAAGATAGTTGTTGTTGAGATATCATATTTCAAATGACTCTGGTGTTCCTCTATGATTATAGGTGTTGGTGGCTCTTCAAGCAGCCTTGACAATGATTGGTAACGCTACAATGTGTTACGCTGCATTCCGCATATACAAATCATCACAAGAAAGCTCCCAGAATCTCTAATAATGTCTGTACCAGCAAAGTATTACGTGCAGAAATACATATCCTCCCAGCTTATTTCACATTTCTATGGCATGGGTAAAGTTACTCTCCTTGAATAGGGCATTAACATTTGCTATCACTGAAATGCTGGGGAAGAAAACCAGTTTTCTTGCTTTTAACCTTGTGTAGGAAGCAAGACATGGTAATGTTGGAGGTGTACCCATTTTGAAAATCCGTATTTTTCCAGTATGCTGGATGAGTGGCTGGAAGGGCTGTCAGTCAGATGCCATAACGTTCAAGCTGCATCTTTAATTATGTTTAAATGAAAACCGTTATTCTAGCTGGATTAACGCATACAATTTTATTTTATGATCCTCAAATATTTGGATTCTTGACACACTATTGCCACATTTGCGGTCTTCCTCTTGAAGTTATTTGTTGTATTTAATTATTACCCATTTTTACTATCATTTCTGTTTTGACTGTATTTATTCTTCTGCCCCACTTATTGTCTTATATTTGTTTGAAAATCAGTTCCATGAAGTAATCTATAAATAGATCAATTCTGTAGATTGCAATCATGGGATTTGAAATAAGATGCAAAAATCAAAAGACAACAAGGACAAAAAATTATTTGTCTATGTATCTAGTCTTGTTTCTGTATGGCCCTTTCTCTGCCAGAAAATGGTAGCATGTTACAAGTTTATTTGTCGGCAGGAGTGGCTCAAGCTTTTGCCTGATTACAATGGCCCCAAAAATATTATCAAGTAAATGTGACGTTCTAAATGAAGAGATATTGGTGTTTACAATCTTTAACCATAAAAGTTGTACAATCTATCTAGCTTTTATTCATTTATATCGTTCACCTTCAATAGCACCAATATTTTCTTTTCTACTTCATTTATCATTTCCAATTTTTAAGAGTTGAAGAAGACACAATTACATAAAATGATTGTAGATTTATCTTATTGCAATCACAGACTTTTAGAAATGATTTGGGTTGTATTAACTTAAAATTTTAATTTTAAAAAGTGACTTCAATATTCATCCATCTATTTTCATTCAATCCAAAAGTTATTGTCAACTTTGAATTCATTTACCATTTTCACCCTTAAATTGAGTGAAAAAGGAAGAATAAATGTTAAAATCACCTTTTAAAATCAAATTTTTAAGAGAGAAAAACAACACAATCAACAACAAGATTGATGAGAGAGAAAAACAACTTTGATGGTAATCCATATTCGAACAACTTTAATAAAGAAAAAAAAATCATAAAAGTAAGAAAATGCAAAATAATGCAAAAATGGAGGCTGAAAATTTTGGAAATATAATAAGAACTTTGTTCTCCTAATTGCGATAATTCCAATAATATATTATGGGTTTAAAATTGACATCATTTGCCCCCTCAAAGGCATAGAAGTATCCAATATCAACCTTGAAAATAGGCTTGGCACCAAAAAAAAAAAAATCCAAACAATGAAATAGATCCCTAACAACATATCTCAAACAAAGAAAATAGATATCAAATAAAAATAAATATATCTCAGAAAAATATATATATATATTCTCAACAACTACAAAGAGAAACAAGCAATGCCAATTTCAAACACAATCCTCAATGGCTTCTCACTCTCCATTTTTATTCAATTTTAACAGCCAAACTTCTCTGAAATAAATCCATCTCATTTTAAAGTTTTAAAACAAGCAAAAATATCAAAACCTTCTAAACATTTTCCCAAATCATTGCACAATGAAGGAAATTCTTATAGGTTATTAAAGTCTTGAACAAAGAGAGTTTACGATCAAGATCATAGCTTTGATTTGTTTGTGTGATTCTTAGAGAGCATACGAGAGTTCGATCCATGTTTAGAGAGAGTGAAGGACAAGATAGAGAAATAAAAAAGAATGAGACATACAGTGTTAGCTTTCATTAAGAAAAAAACAGTAGTTTTAATGTTTGATGGTTTTATAACTCAAAGTATTAATTTACTGCTGGGAGTAGAAGAACTGATCTCGCTATGCTATTAACGATCCCCACCCCCTTTTTCATTTGTTATGACTATATTTTGAATGTTAACACTAAATGGATCATAAGTTTACCGAAATATGTCTAAATCAATGACATAAATATCTCTTTTAATGATCAGAAGATAACTAGTCTTGCAATATGGAAAGAAAAACCTCCAGCATAAACTTATAAAATACACTTAATGAGAATTGAACTCTTATTATCTCGATGAACAAAAAGACGTATAATAAGATATACTAAGAAGTAACATAATTTAGGGCTATATTTTGTAATCAACTATTTGAAGGGTTACTTTAAAATTTTTGCTTTAAACCCTAAATTTTGTTGAGCCAACTTGGTTTGTCATTATTGTGAGTAACAACCATCAACTAACTTGATTAGTAAGATCTTATATTGTAATTTAAGAATTTTATGGTTAAAATTTGTACCATCGACCACTGAAGTGAAGAAAAAATTGATTTATTTTATGTCTGCAGCTAGAAAAATTTCATTAAGGAAGATATAGCTTGCTAAATTATTTCTAAAATATAATTTTTAAACAATTTTTAAATGTACATTAATATCTAAAGACAATAACAAGTCATTTCTTTGTTCTTATTTCTTGTTTTCTTTTTCTTTTCTGAGCTTGTTTTAACATTATATATTTTTAAAAATATCTTGAGATAATTATGTACACATCGTTCAATACTACTTCATAATTCATATCATCTGCGTTTTGAGAGTGGAAATAAAAGATATATAAATTGGTTTGAAAATAAAATAACTTTGCGTAACTTTCACTGGTGGTGGTATCTCCAAATCGGTTGCCAACTTTGGGTCCTGATAAGGTTTGATTGTCCTTTGTTCCAGTTGTAGTAGCCTCTTCGAGCAGGTCCACCCTATTGTACAAAAATCAGTATGGTTAATTTTCAAAGCAATATTGATATCTATGTTCGATTTCAAGGTTGACCTTTATTTTCGCTTCTTAACTTTTAGAAAGCCGTACAACAGGTGCCTGATAAGTGATATTCCCGTCACTGTTTCATTTAATTGTTTCTAGCTAAATGGCCCTATTTAATAATAGTTCTTGATGATTTCGAAAAGAACGAAAAAAAAAAAAGAAAAATAATGATAACGGTTCTTGATAGTATCATTAACTACAACATGATTAAAATTGCTTTAATTACTTAAAATAACTACTGATTTTTGCATAAGTCCATGTGTTTGGTACCCAAAATAATAATAAAGGTCTCGATGCTGGTGTTTGTTTTTTGAGGAAGAAAAAGAGTATAATTTCCCTTTATTTAACAAAAAAAAAAGTATTGAAACTTTAAATCAATAAAATACTGTTTTTCGTGCTTGTGGAGGAGCATCAGTGTTCATCAGTTTTAATTAATTATAGAATAATGCTAGACTTTTTAAAAATTTTATCTAAATTCATATTCAAATGATTTAGTATGTGAGTTATCAAAATCTTATAAATCATGAGATAATGTGATAATTAATATAAATCTAACAACTCATATATCATATCATTCAGATATAAATTTGGACAAAATTTTAGAAAGTCTAACATTAGTCTTAATTATATTGATGCATTTCATTGAGGGTAATTAATTAACTCGCATAGTGGAAGTTTAATGATATATTGTAATTATAAGTAAATCATTAACTGTTTATTTCTTAAAATTTTATTTATTCCATCAAATTGATAGACAAAGAATTTGAATTACTCGTATATAATTATGATTATAGGAGTCCTATGGGATTAGTCCTCAAAGACATGCGTAAGCTTTGATATCTAAGTAATTAACTGCTTAGGATACGAACGAATTAAGGAGATCTGAATTGAGTAGATTGTCTCTTATCCTACTCCAAAATTATAATTATGAAAATAAATACGGATTTTATTTTCTTCTTTTTCGTTTTTGTGAGTAAAATCAAGCCTTTTAATTTCAGGAGCCATGGCCCATAAATGTAAAACATTCAGCCAATTTTACGCCACTTGTCGTGTAGTAGTTGCATGTAGGGTGTAGCTCAAGGCGAAACGAGAAAAATTAAGTTGGGCCCAAGCATAGACAACAGGTCGAAGTATACTTAACCAAGTATTTATAATACATACATTAATCAAGTGAAAAAAAAACAAATGAATACTTATAGTTGAAAGTTTTACGCTGCTTAACGTGTTAATGATAACTTTCAAGATTGTGATACATATCACAAACTTGTAAAAGAGATAACATGTTCATATAAAATTTCTATGAAAATAAAGTTGAAATATAAGAGATTCTAGCTAATACTACATAAAAATCATAATTAAAATAAATATATCTTAAATTTTCATTTCTTGAACACATAATAGTAAAACTAATAAAAACAAACTAACAATATAATAGACATGATAAAAAATAAAAATCATATATTTTTGCATTATCATTTCTGAAATGTTATAAATTACCATTATCATTATAAAAAATTATAAATTCTGAAAAGTATCCCTAAATCATAAATCATATATATGTTGTCAATAAAAAAAGAAAGAATATTTTTGTAAGCATTCTAGTCAACCAAAACTTCATATCCTTTTTGTAAGCATTATAGTCAACCAAACCTTCATATCTTTAACAAGGTTTATCTTAGTTGATCATCTACAAAAATATGTATTCTATAATTTAAAGTAAGAATTATAATAACACATATAAAATTAATTCATTGATAGTAAGTTTCAGGTATGAATTTTTTGGTGCAAAAAACAAACTTTAAACATCTAAAGTTGGATAAGAGACCAAAATTTAAGATATGTCAACCGAAACTGAAAACTTATAGTTCATCGTATACATGATCTCTACTAACATATAACAGTACACAAAGTAAAAAAAAAAAAAAAAAGGAAAAATAAGTTAAAGGCAGTGTAAGAGAGCTAGAGAGAGAAGTAACACATATATGTAAAGGGAGATTAATTAGATACAAAATTCGATATTGAATGGTGTTTAATTATACATGTCGAAGAAGAAAGAGGGTGGTAGAGTGGCGATCGAATTGTGAAAATTTCTTCTGGAATTCAGACATTAAAGCTAGGTTCTCTCGGTGTAGAAGACTAGCTTTCTTCCTTAGCTTCTCGTTCTCTTCTATAATACTTTGGTTCTCCAAGTAGAGCTTCAAGTTCTTCAGTTCCATGTCCCTTTTGTCCTCCTTTGTCTCACATCTTCTCCTGCTATATATCAAAAAACAAGTACTATTGTTATATATGCATATACTGGATTCTTCAAAACTGTTTTAATTAATTAAATTTGTTTGTGTTGAAATATATTATACGTGTATTTATATATATATGTACCTGCAGGTAAGCCTGTAAATTTGAAGTTTAGATTGTTTTGATCGACACTTTCTCTTGGAAGAACAAAGAGCACGGAATGGCGGCACCAAGTTGTTGTCTGTGTTGTGTGTACACATTTTCTTCCGCAGTTTCTTATTATAAATTTGTTGAGAGAAGATAAAAAAACAATGAAAAAGGAGGATTTGAGAGAAGGAAGACATTAAACTCCTATAAATATAGGTGGGTCGTGCGTGGTGGGCTGGTGGGCATGTGAATGAGAGAGAGAGGGAGATGGTAATGATGGCGGATAGACTCATAATTGCAAAGAGAAGCAACCCAATTTTGATCAAAGCAAAGCAAGAAAATAAAAAAAAAAAAAAAAAGGCCTAATGAGAGAAGATGGAAGGTTCCATTCCATCTCTCTCAATCATCCTTCTAATTCTTTATTGTCTCTTTTAACTTTTTTTTTTTTTTTTCATTTTTGTTAACTGGTTTAATATGATACAAAATCTCATATTAAAAGTCTGTTTGTGGTGTTGATTCATTTAAGCCTTTATAAGGCCATGCGCGCGTCATATCATATGATTCCATGCAGATCATAGTGTGTTAATTTGCTATAGATGTCCATGCATGACATGGTTGCCCATGCAACTCATATATTCTAGGATGGTCCTTGTAATAATTCGAATTTGGCAGTAAAAAGTGATTTAATGGGCCCTTTTTTTAGTTATCTTCATTATTATTTACTGCAGTGAAAATGTTGTCTTTAGAGTACAATTATAACTTCTAACTTTCTGCTGGCCATTTAATTTGGGTCTGACAAACATGATGTTACACATGAAAAAGATCCTTTACAAACACAAGTTAAATTACTTTATCAATTATAAAAATTAAATTCTTAAACGTTTACTTCATCAAAAGAATTCAAATCAATTAGACTATTCTCTCATGGAAAATACATAGTCAGCTAGTTCAAATACGATTTTATATATATATATATATATATATATATATATTAGTTGGTTTACATTTTTGCAACTATATTTTTGAAAAATCATTTGATTGAGTGTTGTATTTTCGAAATTCAGAAACATATATATATTTGATAACAAAATTTAAAAATAATTTGTTAAGAACTAGTAAAAACAGCGAGAATGGTCTAATGCAAATATTTTGCTGAATTTTGAAAAAAAAATCACATCCTTTCAAATCACAAAAAGACATAAAAACATTCTAATTTAGCAATAATTTTTCAATAAGAATAAGTTTTGTATTCATCAAACAAATTGTAAGGTTTTGCTTATTTTCAAAATTTCAAAATCGAATATTTGAAACAGAAGTGTGTACAAATATAATTGAAATGTAATTAGTGTTTGTAATATATCGTTAGGCTAATTACAGATGGCCTCATCGCAAGACCTTAACATGGGGTCCCCCAGCTCCCAATGGAAGCTGTGCCTGTATATCAATACAATAATTAAGAACAAATTTAGGTTGTTTTTTTTTTTTCTTTTTTTTTCAAAGGTTAGCTATGTGGACCATTATGAGAAGAGAAATGGCATCTTCATTTTACTCCACTTTCGATTTCTCATCATACTTGGTTTGAACACAAATATCTAAGAGTCAATTTCACATTGAAGGCCTGCAAACCCCCTCTCCTCTCTTTATTAATTTCTCTCCTCCTTTGATGCCAAGGAATCATGATATCATGTATTTTAAATACGGATCCAGATTTTCATGACGTCAATTTTTAGAACTTCAATCTTCAGAATTAGAAACCAAATACATTATTATTATTATTTGTTAAGTGTGGATCGTCTATGCATTTTCTTTTGTTAAACTATATATATATATAAAAAAAGTTTCAACTTCTTACATAGGTAACAAGTTGAGATGAAGAAAATTAAAATGCATCTACATTTGAGATTTAATTATTAGTTGGATGAAACATTATAATGATAATATTGTACACCAAAAGGACATATAAAGACTTAAATTATATTAATGGTGGAAACTTAAGACAATTGTTAGGCTGTTAGGTTGACATCTATTTTACTTTTGAAGCATGCACGTTTATTTGACTTTCAATGAATATTAATATTTATCCTATCTTTTTGAATTATGTGGGCATCATCACATCACAAAATTCGGACATTAGGTATTTAGGTTTCTTATTCACAAAGGTATCACTTATTCTCACTTCCTCACATCAGAAATGAGTTTTTTTACCTCATAAAAATGGTAAATCATATACTAATATATAAAACACTTTAATTAATATTTTTGAAATATAACTTCATTTTTCATTCTTATTTCTTAGTTTAATAAAATTAGAAAAGGAATTATACCGTGTTTACTTGATAGATTAGAGAATGAGAATGTAAAATGAGAATGATTAATGATATTTACTTGCTTTAAAATCATTTCATAATGAAATAAAGTTGTGAACCCCACGTGAATTTAAGGTTGTGAGATGAGAATCTCACTCCCTCCACTCGACTTGAAATCTCATTCACATTCCCTTTTGCAAGGTAACATATATCTTATATCCTTATTTTAAAAAATAATAATATAAATACATAATATATATTCAATCATGAATTTTTATATATAAAATAAATATGCTTGCAACAATATTGTCAAAAACTTTTTAACAATATTATTGTAAACATATTCTTAGATAATATTTTATATAAAAAAATCATAATTTGATATAAAATATTGATATACAATATATTCTTTGAAAAAAAAAAATACAATATGCTTACAATAATATTGTTAAGAACTTTTTTTTCTACATATTATGACGAATTATATGACAAAAAGATGATACTACATCTTAAATATATTTTACGTATTGTAATTAATCCATAATCTTAATCAATCGCATTTTTGTAACTTGTAATTTATTTATTCTGATTTTAAAGTAAAATAAATAGCTCAATGAGAATACTATTGATTTCGATTATGATTCCTGCGATTGAAGTAAATAGTTTATTCTAATTCCAACACATTATTCCAATTCTAAGCATTCTGATTTTAGATCATTTCGATTCTCATTCTAATTCCTGCAATTGAAGTAGGCACACCATTAATTTTTTTTTTCAATTTTAATTCTTAAGGATTCATCTGTTATGTGGCATTGAATTTAATAAATTAATATTGTAATGTATGTGATGCAGTATGAAAATAGATTAAATATAGTACTATATCTTGTTTGGTATAGTGCGGGATTAGACAAACAATAATTGTGTATTACATTTTTTTTAAATAAAATACAAGTATTTTAAATCTATTCTAAGAAAGTAATATTTTAAATATTTTAAATCATATTAAATTTGGTTTAAAAATATTTAAATTATTTTTTTGAATAAAATAAGATACTCAATTTATTTTTTGAAAAAAAATAAAATATTAACATTACTTTTCAAAAAATAAATCAAACTATTTAAAATTAATTTTTAAAATAACATTTATTTTATAATAAATAAAATATTTTTACATGTTGTTTTTAATATTTGAATAAATTATATAAAATTAAATTTTCAAAAGTAAATTAATTCAATAATTTAGATGATAATTAAAAAAAAAAAAAAAAGAAATAGATTGAAAGAATTAAAAGAAAAGAAAATTATAATAAATTAAAATTTACACTCCTATTGCTGGGATAACTTTGTTCCGTTAGAATATGACTAGGACTGAACGGGAGTCAAACTTATCCAATTCCATATAACAAACATATTCTAAAAATTTATAAACATTGGAATGAAGTTTTGTAACTTTAATTCTACCGCCTCACTGGAACTTTAACTTCGTTATATTTTTTGTTAGTGATTAGTGAATATACTCGCTCTTCATTACTCTTCACAATCCTTTAATGAATATTAAATGTATATGGCAATATGTCAAAGTAACAAATTTAAGTATGTTACTTTTATGAATAATACGATTTTGCTCGAATTGATGTGTAAATGATGTAGGACCCATAAAATATAACGATTAATCAATTGAAATTGATAAAGTAAAATTTAATTGGTTAATTCTCCTATTGTTTAGTATACCACATCATTTAGGTAGAATAATATTGCTCTATTTTCACAATCTTATAATGACAAGCAAATAAATGATGTTTATATATTAAAAGTAACAAACACGAGTTCCAGGCCAACAACTATAATTCAAACTTCCAACTATTTATTGATCTTAATTAAAAAATCTTCAGTTGCTTTTCTTATAATGTTGTATTAAAATAAGCAAACGATCTAAATTCAAAATTTTAAATTATACAATTTCAACTACACTAATAATTTCAGTAGAGATAAAAAGAGCACTGCCTTCGCTTTTTTCCACCACCTTGCACCGTTTAATAATAATAATAATAATAATTACGAAAGATATTTCAAAATAATAACAATAATAATAATAATTACGGAAGAGACATTAACAACTGTGATCAATATCGAAGAATGTTTAAAACTTACCTCAAAATATAGACACAAAGTTTTTTCTTTTGATGTTCCACTAGATCAACGAGCCGTTATTTCTCATAATATATATATATATATATATATATATATATATATTATTTACATTTACGTTCGGAAAGTCAACTAACAAAAAATAAATGGAGATTTTTTTAATTGTTCAATGGGATTTTCACTTTCATATATATATGCTAAATATATAGCAGAATATGCATTTATAATTAAATGTCTAATGTAAAAGGTATCGAATGTTGTAAATCAATTAGATGCCATCCTTTAGTATTCTATAACCTCCACATTAAATATCATTATCACACAAATAATGATCATCTTAATTGTACCTTAATGTTTTCTATAACCTCCATATTAAAGATCATTATTACTCAAATAATGATCATCATTAGTGTCTTAATGTATTGTATAATTTATGTCTTTTCTTCTTCCTACATTAATGATTCATAGTCTATAAATAGAGGGTACATAAGCTTGTATTGAATAGCCAAATACGTGAAAATGAAAAAATAAAATAGCTACTCTTTTTCCAAAATTCTTCTTGTGTTTTAATTTTAGTTTTTGTTCTTATTCTGCAATATCTTAATATTGCATTTGTTTTATAACACGTTATCAGTACGAGACTCTGACCAACTGAGTACAACGAATCCGGTATGACAGATTTTGTTTATATGATCTATTCTCTACTATTTGATTCACATAATCTTACTAGTATATATGTTTCGTATAAAGGTTATGTTATGCTAACAAATGTTATGTTAAATCTAAAATAAATTTTTTTTCAGGTTTAATTGATTTTGTCTTTTTGCTATTCTGGTTTATATGTTATTTAAATATATGCAATATGGATCTTGTTTTGAAAGCATATGTTAAAAGCTTCAAATTCATATACTATTTTTATGATTTGATTAATTGTATTAAAAGAACATATTTAATAAAAAAAAAATTGTTTTATTGGTTTAATTGATGCAAAAAGAAAGAAAAGAAAAAAAAATATGTGAAGTTTATCTTTGTTCTGCGTATGAAAAGAAAAAAAAAATTATTCTTTTATTGTTTATGTACTATGTAGAAAATACATAAAAATATAATATATATATATATATATATATATATTTGCACTCTGTGAGATATCAATATTCTTAGTGTTTGTTTAAATAATTTTATGAATATTGTTATATGGAAATTGTTATTTTTGGATATTCTGCATTCGAAAGTAAGTTTAATATCATTGAACTTACGTTATGATATTTTTTCTAGCTTTCTAATCTGCAACCTGAAGTTTGCAAACAAAAAAATTAAAACTAAAAGCTTTTAAATAGAACCAGAAGTTCTACACTTTTAATTTAATTAGAATTATGAATTCTGATATATTTATCTATTAGAACCAGAAATTCTATAGTGCTAATTCATCTAAAACTAGAAATTCTAGTTAAATTCTAATTAAATTTTGTTGGCTTTCATATTCAATGTGGGCAATTGTATATATCAAATAAATTATAGTTGCCTGAAGCAACATAATTAGCTCTTGCCTATTATATTTAAAGAGTGTGTCTTAGACCATGAATCTAAACACAAAAGGTAATAAAATGTACAAATTTGTGTTTCATATATGAAACCAATGTTATGTATGTACATATAGACAGAAAGCAATGTGATTCTTTCGGGTTATGAAAAATTAAATAAAGATCGAACAAATTTGATCTTGTGATGTTATGGTTTTGCTTTTGCATATGACATAATGATTTCATCAAATTCGTTTTAATTGACGGGATTTTCGATGAACGATTTGAATCCGAATTGTTGAATTCTAAATCTGAACCAGAAGTTTCAGATTCTCAATAAATTTATTCTCAGTTTTATTTGGATCTTAAAACTTGAAGTTTCAGATCCTTACTTCAGTTCTAGATTATAATTCATTTAGATTTTGGAACCAGAAATTTTAAAATTACAAATGAAAAAGATTGAGAAAATTAAATCGATTCGAATTTGATACGAAAAAAAAAAAAACTCGAACTAATTATGTTTGAAAACATGTCTCCTCGTTAAGGGTGAGTAGAGACTTGAAGATCTTTTATACTAACTTTTATTCATGGTTTCAGGATATATAGATCGTGAAATTTAGATTTATGAATATGTTAAAATATTATAATTTTCTGTTTATGAATTTCAACGCATCGAGGTATGTATTTTCATATTTGTGTATTTAATACGGATTACTTGATTGGATATATATAACGATCTCATGTCTCATGTTATACGATTAAAATTTATTGGTGTTATGGTTAAGTCGTTACCTCTCTAGTGATGGTATAAGTCTGATAGTGGCATGAGCTGTTAGTTGTGAAAATTAGGTAGCGTCGACGATTAAGGTTTTTTTTTTATAGTTATTTTGTTTGGAATCTTTTATAATATATCATAAAAGTAAGACATTATTGTAATTTACTTAGAACCTGAAATTCTAAAACTAATTACAGTGATTAATGTGATATGGAAAAGAATTTTGATGTGATTTGAAAAAGAATTTCATTCTCAATTCTATCAAAAACTGAAGTTTTGAGTTATTATCATATTGAATATGATACACAATTACATTATAGCCTAAAGCTTGGGTTTTTGAGATGAGAAGGTACAATATTTTTATTTTTCTTATATTAAATTATATAATTATTATTATTTCTCATAAAATTTTTGGTTAGCGAAGGTCGTGTTATTTTCGTTCCTCAAAGCAAGATACGAAAATAAGGTACATGACATATATTTTCTTATACCTTATTTGATTATTAAATATTTGTTACAATTCGTTATAATAGTATTTTTGAGAAATTGTTTATTAATTCATTGTGTTTACAATTTATATATCTTGGAATGTACACTTGATCACCAAATAAATGAGGTCAGATGATTGAAATAATTTATACTTCAAAATTGCTCCTGAAGTAGCAATGTTAATGATTATGGGTGAAAAATCATTTATATCGCATGACTAAATTAATTAATATCATTCTCTGAAGTGAATGTTAAATCATCTAATAGTCATGGCGATGATTATGGTCGACAAAGTCTCGATTATCATAATAAATTTTAACCACCTGAAGTGGAATTCATATCAAAGTAAAGTAAGCAAAATGTTTACTATTATTGGAATATAAAATTATAATAATTGTGTACTTAAAGTATACATAATTATTTATCGATATACAAAGGCTCTAGAAGAGCAAATTTGCATATTATAAAGTGAAAAACAACAATATTATATATGCGAAATTTTGTTACTTTAATAAATCCTAAAGAAATCTATTTAGATATATATTAATAAAAGTATATCGCATTTGTATTATCCATACTGTCATATATCAGAAGCATATTTTATGATGACTATCATATGATCATAAATATAATATGATAAAAAATTATAATGAATCAAAAGTTTATTTTTCATCCAATAATACAAAGAAAATGATACATCAAATTATTGGAAGTAATATGGATATCCATTATAGAATCTGAAGATTCTTACCTAGTAAATGTCCCTGAAGGACAATAATTAATATTACAATTTGGTCATTGAATGACACTATGTGTTTGGTCCCTTAAGGATACTATGTGACATTTGAGTCATTGAAAAATAATATGATAGTCTAATATATCCTCCTGAAGGATAGTAAGACAGTATAATTAAGTCCCAGAAGGACATTATGATGATAGAATTAAGTCCCAGAATGACATTATGATGATGCAAATAAATTCATGAAAAATAACAATATAATGCCAATGAATAAATTTTCTCGTTGTTAGGGGGAGAATAAAGATAAAATTATAAAACTTAACGACGTGAAATTATAGTTGACATGCATCATTCATTATGACGATTGCTGTATAAGTCATATGAACCTGAAGTTCAAAGGATTGTTTACTTGAAAATCGTATACACTAATGATTTTATACTCACTGCCAATACATTAACTCGGGTGATTGTTCCTGAAGAACAATTTATATAAATGGCAATAAATAAATCATTCATTACACATAGAAGTGTGAAAAGTAAATTTGGTTGCAAAGTTATTATTCCTTAAAGTGAATAATGAAAGATCATGATCATTTTAAAGATTAAGCTCGAGCTATATTTATAATCCTAATCATATAAATACAACTCCTGAAGAGTTAAATATTTTTGAAGAGATAGAACTCTTTGAATCTCCCCTAATGAAACTCAAAAGAGATTTTAATTATATATGGAAAAGTGTATGTGCCCAAACTATAAATATTATAGTTTGTCCTAAGAATGTGTGAAAGTTTACAATAGTCCATGAAGAGGCATGTGTACTGAAAATTTAAAGAAAATTAAGATATTATATTTTATTGTTCTGCATATTATAGAAAAATTATGAGGATGTTGAATAATATATTGTGGATAAATGTCGACATAAAAATTATTGATCAAAACAAAAGCAGAACTATATTTGTATAGTTATATTAAACTTGTCATGTGGACGCTTGAAGACGTCATATGTTTTGATTAAAATAATTACTCATATGAAAATTGAGATAGTGAGATATAATTGTATCTTAAAGGTTTACTGCAGAAACCTAATATTGATTGTCTCATAATTAATTTCACGTGATAAGAATTAATAGCCCTTGTACAGGCTAGTGCCCCAGAAGCGGTAAAATCTCCTGAAAAGATGCAAAATCTTGGAAATACAAAAAATTTCCTTAGGAGAACTATGAAGTCATGATAAAATAATCATTGATAATTTATTTGTATATGCACTAGTTATTGAGATTATAAATAATGATCATAAACCATATAGTATTCATGAATATTGAAAAAGGCATGATTGGTCTAAGTGGAATGAAGCAATTCAAGTAAAATTGACTTTATCAGTCAAATGTGATGTATTTGGACCAATAGTCTAGACGCTTGAAGACGTTAAACTCATAGATATAAATGGGTATTTATAAACGTAATAAGATGAAACGTATTCACCTGTAATGGATATGATTACGTTTTAATTTTTAATTAGTTTGGTAATTTCTAAAAGACTTTAAACGTGCTTTTTGAATGTGATAATGACATATTTATATGGGTCATTAGATACCAAGATATACATAAAAATCGCTAAAGGATTTAAAATGCTTGAAGCATATAATTCAAATTCTCATAACTTGTATTCAATAAAGTTACAATAGTTTTTATATGATTGAAAGCAATCCAGATGAATGTCATATAATCATCTTAGTGAATACCTCACAAAAGAGGGATATATTAATGATCTATATGTCCTTGTGTACTCATAAAGAAATCAAAATCTGGATTTGCAACTGTGGCAATATATGTCGATGACATGAATTAAATTGGAACTCCTGAAGAGTTCCTAAGAACTGTTGAATATTTGAAAAGAGAATTTGAGATGTAAGATTTTGAGAAAACAAGATATTGTTTCAGTCTGAAGATCAAACACAAATAAGAGGGAATACTAATTCATCAGCTCGAAGACATTGGAGCGGAGTCAAACATATTTTTTAATATCTTCGAAGAAACTACAAGAGTAACAGTTGTATATCTTTCAGGGGGAGTATATTAATTCAATATAAACATACGTACACTGCACTCTTTTTTCCTTCGATCAGGTTTTGTCCCACAGGGTTTTCCTGACAAGATTTTTAAAGAGGCAGTACCTTTAAGCACGTCCAAATAGTATTGAATTCAGAAGATTATCGCACTTTTGATCCAGAAGATCATGAAATTCACCAAAAGAAAACAGATCGACATGAGGGGAAGGTTACTGCGTACAAGAATTATGTACTCTTTTTTCCTTTATCAGGATTTTTTTTCCCATAGGGTATTTTTCTAATTAGGTTTTTAATGAGGCATATTTTTGTATAGTGGACATCCAAAGGGGGAGTGTTGTAAATCAATTGAATGTCACCCTTTAGTATTTTATAACCTCCACATTAAAGATCATTATCACACAAATAATGATCATCTTAATTGTACCTTAATGTTTTCTATAACCTCCATATTAAAGATCATTATTACTCAAATAATGATTATCATTAGTGTCTTGATGTATTGTGTAACTTATGTCTTTTCTTCTTCCTACATTAATGATTTATAGTCTATAAATAGAGGGTGCATAAGCTTGTATTGGATATCCAAATACATGAAAATGAAAAAATAAAATAGCTACTCTTTCTCCAAAGTTATTCTTATGTTTTAATTTCAGTTTTTGTTCTTATTCTGTAATATCTTAATATTGTATTTGTTTTATAACATCGAACACATTTAAGTTACTGTGTATTAAACAAATATATATATAACACGCATTACAACCATTAACCAAGCAATCATCCTTGACAATTATCATTAGATTTAACGATATCAATTACCAGGCATTTGACTTATAATGTTGAATAATTGTGGCAGATCATTCTCACATAGTCAAATTGTCAGCCCCATCGCATTATTCCAAATTAATAAGGATTTCCAAACCCCAATAATCAGTGGATCTAACCAAAAACCCCCCAGAAAAGAAAAAAAAATGATGAGTGATGGTGGTGTTGTAGTTTATAATGTAAATTGTAGAACATGATTTTTTCGTGTTATTTTTCGGCAGTTCATCTTTCTTTTTTAGAGATAGAGTAGCATCCAAGTTTTTACTTAAAACGTGTTGCATTTATTCTCCATAATTCTTTTCAAGACTATCTAGCTACCTCAGCCAGCCTTTTTTTCACTTTATATCTTGAATAAATCCCTATTTATAAATTATTACACAAATATAATTACGTTAAATGTGTCAGATAACAACGGTTGGATTCAATTCAATACTTTAAACAAATTAAAATACATTCTCTCTATGTCACAAAATTCATTAATTGATAATTGGATTTGAAATTAAAGTACAAATTAATTAATAATTGAATTTAAAAATAAATAAATAAATAAAGTACAAATTGAAGTTAAAGTTAACCGAAATGGAATAATTTCATGTCGCATAAATCTTCACGTGTATGACAGTAGAAACAATATATACACATTTGTTTTTAGAAAATCAGTTGGACTATAATTCAAATTGATCATGTTCCTCCTCACAGTTTTGTTTATAAGAATCGCTGGACACCAAAATTTTGAGTCAACTAAAAAATCAGAGGGTCAATTTACCACATAAACGGATTTGTAATCCAAGTTACCCATTCCAGTTTCTCACCTTGAACCATTTTCTATCGGTTTCAATTTTTAGATTTGGTGCTAACTATTTTATATCAAAGCTTCAAAGTTTTATGTTCTAATTCTCCATTTCCCCTTTATCTCGAATTTTGTTACATATGTTATAATAGTATGAAGCATTTAACATATTTTCGAATCTGTAATCTTTTCATATTACACATGAAGAGATGTGTCACGTGTTAATCTCAAAACTTAAATATTATAATTTGACAGCTTTCTATCAACTTAAATTTTTAAGCCCGGTGATTACTATCAATTAGTAAACACAATCTAAACTATAAATGTATACATAAACAACTATAAGAATTCAAAATGGACTTAGGCAAATGTATAATTTTCATACTGAATTGGACCAGATATGTTATGTAAAACAGGTTTATATATAACATGTAGTTATTATAAAAAGTGGAACTCAATTGAATTGTTCTTCTGGATCAAAATTTAAAACTGTTATAGACGAAATTTAATTTTACAAGTTCCACAATAATTTCTTTATAATATTAATTCTGTACATAAAAATGTGAAGGACAGAAAGCAAAATATGAGTTATGGAAGGCTACAACGAGTAAGTAATAATAAATAAATACAAAGAGCTAATGATTAGGAATTTGAACGAGAAAGGTAGAAGGATCCGAAGAGGACTAGAAGCACCCAAAGCTTCACTTATTTCTTCTTTTACCCGAAACTAACTACTAGTACTGCAAGTTCAGGCACGAAATTTGGATGCAATGGTCAACCATGAAGAAATGAGTCTCTCTTTCTCCTGAAATTTTGTACACCACTTTTGACGTATAGCTCACATGCATCAATCATGATGGGTCCGCCTGCAATATTTGTCCACATCAATCGTTTATCAGATCAAAATGACGCGTCTGATATATCCATCCATCCAACGTGTATGCTATCTCTGCGCAATCGAGTGCTCTGCAAATTGGAATGCCTTCTTCTTATCATCACCATCATGATCCTGACCATCGTCATCATAGGCGTAGCATCATGGCTAGTTTGATACCGGAAATTAGGTGTCTTCATTTTCAACTCGTACATTATGATTATGATAGTTGTCAAGATTGCGTAATATTTTGCGTATATACGCACTTGAAGTATAATCATTGTTTAAAGATAGTGGTATAAATATCCTCAAGAACATACTTATGAATTTATATACGTGGAAATTTAAATATATAACCCATAAAAAAAATTAAAAATTCATTTTTGACTCAAAAAATGAAGTAATGCTCTCTTTCTTTTTTTTTTTTTTTTTTTTTTTTTTTTGTTGTTAATGCAACACCTTATGACTTAAAAAATTGCATGACCCATCAGGTTTACATACAATTAATGTAGTTAGGATAATTACTTACAAAAATAAAGAATAATTGTTGATATTTATCTTGATATACTAGGATTTCAATTGAAACACTTATAAGGTTATTAATTAAATCTTAGAGACACAATCTTGTGATTCAAGGAGAACACGATAACATCCAACACTCATCATACTCGCCAAAAGTGAGACCAAATGCTCGATGCTCTGATTAAGAGTGAAAGGTCCAAATATGATGTCAACATAAACTACTGTCACTACCAGGAGAGAGGACAACCCATACTAATATTTGTTAATATTTACTAGAGGAGATTGAACCTCCAACCTCATGTAAGGTGGGAATGAATTTAACCAATTGTAATAACAGTTAGTGTTAAAATTATTCGTTTCTAATTTCAAACAAAACTTCAAGCATTTTGATTTATTACACATAAGTGAACATTTTATATATGATATTGCATCTTAAGTTTTTTCACGAAATGAAAACATTTCACTTAGAACATTGTATTCAAAATGTTTCAAATGGCTAAAAAAAAAAAATTAAAAATAATTGAAATTTTGTTTTGGACTAAAAACAATTAAATTTTATTTTTAGGCTAAAAATGAATTGTTTTTATTATTCGGCTTAAAGTGAAATTATTTCCATTTATGTAATTAGGATAAATGATTTTCTTTTCTTGAGGGCAATTTAGAATTATTACATGATGTAAACAAAAAGTTGCATACAAGATTGGTCTTACTCAAAGCGAGAACCAAGGCGACGTTATAATGTGATATTATTCTTTCCAAAAAAATGTACTTTTATTCAAATTAAAACATTACATAATACAAGTATTAAAAAAAAAAAAAAAAAAGCAAAATACATCTTAAAATATGATAACTTATATTGATTATTTAACTTGTATATCTTGAGTTCTCATCTTTTGGACAATCTAGATTGCTAATGGTATTTCTAATAGGTCCCTTTTTAATAATTAAATCTCTCAAGTTAGAATTAACATTTTTCCATTTTTCTAGATCATATAAATCTAATTCTACTTGATTAGATATTTCATTTTGACATTTCATATTTTCCACATAGAATGCATATTGGTCGTTTCTCCTTACTAGGATTCAAAGTATTCTCAATATTTTCATCATCAAGAGGATTTTGTTCTTTACATATTTTATCTTCTTGAGGCACAATAAAATCAATTGGTTCACTAGCTAAATTTTTATCACTTGTATTTTTTGAAATACTTTGCTTACTACTAGTGACAAATTTATCAGGGGCATCTTTTTGAGATTGAACTGACTCTTCCACTCTTTTCTTTTCCTTTTCGTTTTTCATACCCAGATTTGTATTTCCTAATAGATATTTTTCTTAAAAAAATGATGAAAGACAATAAAAAAATACATTAAATAAAATGAAAAACAGCACCTAGTTTTTATAAGAACTAAATTTTAATAAAGTTGAAGTAGCATCCAATCTTCCACAATGACTACAAGAAAACAAAACCAATCAATTACTTGATATAGGATAAACAATTAAAAAAAAAAACAACAAAACAAAACAAAAGTAACAAAGAAACATTAAATTAAAAAAAAAAAAAAATTGAAACTTACTTTTTTTTTTCTCCCTAAGAAACAAAATTGAGATTGATTGCAATTGAAGAGAATGTTGATTGAGATTGATCACAATCAAAGAGAAATATTGATGTAATGAGAGGAGTTTGCAATGTAGGAAAGAAATAACGTTATTATTATAAAATGAAAATGCATTATATATATAAATTATTTCCAAATTATCTCAATTGCAATTTATTGGTTTTATTGTTGAAGTTTTCAAATAAATTAACGTCAAATTATGTTAATTAAAATTATGTAGTTCAGATGGTTGAAAATTTCAAAAGAAAAATTAATGCTAAAGTATTATTATTATCATTATTATTTTGAGTATTAGTGCCAAATTATCTTGATGGTTATAGTTTTACCGCTTGACTGTAGGATATCATTTATGTCCAAAATATTGAAAACTTATATCTCGAAAATAAACTCTCATTTATTGAAAGAACACTATCATTTAAACTTTAATTTACTATTTTGGAGATAATGTTATTTTTTTAAGATAAAATTTTGACTAATTTCAACAATAATTTATATAAAGATTTACTCTTTCTAAATTAAAAAATAAAATAAAATAAAAATAAAATAAAATTATTTTGGAACCCTCCAAATTTGGATAAAACCTTACCGTAACGCTGGGCTGACCTTGGTAGCATAGTACTAAAAAACTAAGTTGATTTTTTTAGCACTACTAATTTGTAAGCACGCCTTCGTGAACTAAAAGTAGTTTGTTGGCATGTCTTTGTAAGTAATAATAATTTGTGAAAATATTTCATGTAGGCATACCTTTGAACTAATGAAGGAAATAAAATTTAATTTATGGATCATTTGTTTTTATCATTTTTCACTTAATAGGTCTAAATTATACATATTAAGTGATTTTTTTTTTTTTTTTTTTTTAAGTGGTTAAACAACTTAAAATCATCTAAAAATCATTGAAAATAAAAAAATTATAATTTTTGATTTTTATCTAAATATCAAATCAATAAATGACTTTTTAAATATGTTATTTCAAATTTATCATTCCCAAAATAATATATTTTCAAATTTATCATAATTTTATATTATAAAACTCCTTTTAATGTTATTTTTGTTTAAATATATAACAATAGTAATTCAACTTAAAACCATTTTATTTATTTTTATTTAAATATATAAATTAAATTTACTTCACAATAATAATTTATTCATGTATATATAATTTTCAAAAAAAAAATTACTTTACTATAATAATTAATCATATTTTAATTATGAATAAAAATATTATTAATATATATAAAAGTATTTTGATATTTGCTAAATAATTTATTATGATTGTTTATATTTATATTAAATGAAATTATAAAATAACTAATAGTAAAAGGATATAAATTTCAAATTACTAGTTTTCAGACAATTTTAACTTTGAAAAACAAACAAGATTATTATACATTCAGAAAAAAAAAAAAAAAAAACATATTATTCAGATTTCAGATTTCGATCACTATTCAGTATTCAGTCTTCAGCAGTACTATTTAGTCTTCAAAAAAAAAAAAATGATCTCTTAATTTTTTAGTTTTATTTTTAAAACTGCTGGTTTTTTTTTTTTTTTTGTGTGGGTTGGGGTGTGTATGTGTTATATAATGTGACTTTCACTAAAATTACATAACACTCTTATTAATGACTGATAATAGTTATCAAGTTAATTACTTGTAACATATTCCTCCAAAATAAACTTTCAATCTTTCACAATAGTTAGGGCTGTGGTGTAAAATTGGTAAATGTGAATAATGTGAAAATTTTCGATGATTCACTGAGTGTAATACATATAATATAATATAAATAACTAATTAAATATATATATATATTTTTATGCATCAACTTTGACACTTTGTGCTAAAGATGCATACACTCAACCCAAGTGCATGCATTGAAATTTTGTGGTGAATAATAATTATATGCAAGAAGAGAATATACTATAGCAAAAAATACCTGAGAAAGAAACTGGCATCATGATGACTGCTTACGTAACTTCCATTAGCGTCGATCTTATCCTGGTCAGGAGTCAGGACCAATAGGGTCTACCATTGACATTGCCCAATTTCATAACACATGGTTGAAGTGGTTGTGGATACAAAGTCAACAAATTATAGCTCACTTGCATTATTTCTTCGATCAGAAACCCAACAAATTAAATGATTAAATAAAAGGAGCTATAATGTGCACGTTCACCTCAACGAATGTGTATTCAAAACACTTCAAGTGGCGTGTCAGAGTGATAGCCACCCCCACCTCCACCTTATATCAAGGTTATGGATTCGAACATAAATACCTTCACTTTATAGGGATAACTTTCCTACCATTCTGTGGATAGACTTCTTTCATCTTTTGAGAGTAAACTTCAATGTGATATCTTAATTAGGTTTCGGTAGATATAATATTTAAAAAAAAAAACATGTATTCAAAACCAAAAATAAAAAGAAAAAATTAGACAATGTTGCAGGCCATGCAACCTGATCTGAGATGGGCCGAATCTTGTTGGTTTAATAATGGGCTGCTTCTTATCCATTCTCACTCAAACATGTGTCTATTGTGAAAATTCAAGTAAACTATATTTTAAATTAACCATTTTTCAGTTTGAAGCGTGTTATGATTTAATTGCAACGCAATTTTGATTGGTAGAAGAAAATTAGTCTGGAGGATAACTTAATGGCAAAAACAGATAATAGAAAGTATATTATGGAATCTATATATAATTCTTATTAGATTGGTAAGAAATAATAAGGGTAAAAGAGAAGATACAACGTATCATAATTGAAATTTTAAAATCTAATTCTTCTATAAATAAGTAGAAAAATCTCGGGGCAAGACGGCTTCATTAATCTTCAACACAAAAACAATGAACCTGAAGATGACAGGATTATGGTGCCTATGGCGATTTGAACAGTGTAACGGTGTAGATAAATGAATTTTGGGTTTTGGACCGTTGGAATAGTGTTGACAGAATGTAGGTGTTCTTGAAGGAGAGATTGAATGAATTGTGTTGAGGTGATCCTCCCCATAGAGGGGTCATCATGTCTTGGAATAGAAATATTGCCAAAAAAGGGAGTTTACAGAGAGAATCGAGGAGCCAGCTCCTTCTTAAATCTTGCCTGGAAAGATCTTCTCTGCCTTCCTGTTTTGATATTTCCATATTAGTTATTCCCTTCAGTCTCACGTATTTCCAATATTGAACTTTCATACAACTTAGGCATTTCCTTAAGAGGGGTGATATTTCCATCCCTCTAAAATCATGCATACACCTCTTAATTTATACAATTTTAATATTTCAATATTACCCTTGAATTAATTATTAATACTTTAATTAAAAGATGATATTATTATTATTATTATTATTAAATTTGAATACTCCAACTTCAAATTTGAATACAATATTATTATTATTAATAAATTTGAATACTCCAACTTCAAATTTCAATATAAAAACTAGGTTTATTTTGATCAAGGATAGTCAAAGATGAGAGTTTTTTGTTGCATTTATAGAGGTTTTATCAATGATAAAAATGGAGGTCTAAATTTGAAGTGTTTTGTTTTGTTTTTTTTTTTTTTTGGGGAGGGGTGCGAGAGGTTTGGTTAAAGCCTAATTTAAGTGAAAATAGAGGTTTTTAGTTTTGTTTGATAGTTTTATATATAGGGTTTTGGTGAAATAAGAAAATCTTAAGTGAAAATGCAAAAAAAAACATAAGATGGAGAAGTCATGAACATAAAACAAAGCATCAAGACAATCTTAAAATAGATAATCTAACTTTTTTTTTAATGTTTTAATTTAATTATTTTTATAATTATTTACCTATAATATTTAAAGGATTAATAAATGTATGGACATAATTAGTAATGTATAGGATGTGCTTATAGAATATGAAAATTTTTAAATCTTAATGAAATGTAAATACAAAAAGAGGTGTTTATATTGTTTTTAAGGAGTGGAAACATTGCCACTTTTTCCTTAACTTATTAAGAACATCTTAACCATCGTTTATGGGCTTTTGCTCTCTGATGGATCGAACGATATCTACGCCCATCATCTTGATAGATTGGGCTGCATTTTCTAGGTTTACAAATTTTGACCACTACATTTACGATGAATAATCTATCCAATTTGTTTTTTTTCTTCAAACTGAATAAATAATGTACATAGAACATTTTTTCTTTAGAAAAGTAGATATTCCATATATTTATTATTTTGTATTCAGAAAGTTGGTGTTTATTATTTATTAATTTTCCAGACCATTGTAATAGATATTCAAGCTTCGACTTATTATTATTATTTTTTTAATCTTATTACGTTTTGTTTACATTAACTTAAAATTAATTTTTTCTTTTGGCACTCAAAACCCAAATCCTTGCTTAGCCTCTGGACGACATTATTGTATTACATTCGTACCCCGTAAACCAACTTTTGACTTGCGAAATATTAAAGGATAAACAATTGCTAGCTTGGTCCAACACATTATTCTCATCGACTGCATTTACAGTGCGTCATGTGCATGCGAGAACATTAATATTTATGTGCGTGCGAAATCCATCCCAAATTTCTATATTCAGCCTGAAGAGATATTAAACCAGAGACGAAATTTGTGCTTATTATGGAATCGCATTTTACACCGTGTAGCTTTTATTTTAATATTCTTCACTCGGTGTCCTTGTATAGAAATTCAAGCGTCAAAGGTCACTTGGTCGCTGGCGCCGTTGGTAGCGCCAGCGACCAACCCCTGCCTCCTTTGTCAGGAGCAGGGGTCGACACCCACACTGTACATATATATATATCTAATATTAATATAATAATAATAATAATATATATAAATATACTTATCTCCCATCAATTGTGTGGGTAGCTTTCCCACTTCGTGTGGGTCTTTCCTCCCACCTCCGTGTGGGTAGTGGTCTCTCAATTGGGAGTAATCTCCCGGACCATGCCACTAGTGTCCTATCTCGGTTGGTCCCGGATGTCCCCTGAACCTAGGGGTGGGCATAAAAACATGGAACTGATCCGAACACCCTGATCCGGTCCGATCCGTGGGTGTTTGAATCGGATCACATGTTTAAAAGTAAGGTGTTCGGATCCTCACTTGTGAAAACACCATGTTTCACGGATCGGATCGGATCGGGGTTTCCAAAACCGATCCGATCCGTAAACCCGTGAACAATAATACATACGTAATTTCATATGTCTCTATATAAAGTCCACTTAAACTAACTCTAACATCCATCTCTCACTCTCTTTCACTCTCATCTCAGTAGCTTGGTAAGTCTATTTGCAGCTTTAGTTTGATATTTATATGATTGGGTGTTAGTGTTTTAGTGATTTCTATGCTTATTTGTTGTGTTCTATTGTTGAGTTACATATTTCATTTGCTGATATTATATATACATATATATATATGTTATTATTGTTGTGAATAGATGGGAAAAAGTATAAAGAGTGGTGCTAGTGTGATTTGAACTATGATTTCCATTAATATAAAGATGGACGTATTGAAATTCAGAAGACTTGTTGTTGAAAATGACCTTGAAAACTGAGTGTCCAATTCTCCTATTTATTTTTATTATTATTCTAGGTGGGTAGTTGTTGGTGGTGTTTGATGTTGGTAGCCGGCAAAGGAGATGTTACACATGTTTGATGTTGAGTAATTTGTATGAATGTTTACAAAATTTGGAAGATATGCATTACAATTCACGAAGGTACACCAACAAGATGTCTATATTTATCTTTTTATCATAAGTTGAAATTGAAAGTAGGTATTCTGATCCGGTCCGATCCGCGAACTAGGTGTTCAGATCGGATCGGTTCCTTCTCCTTAATGGATCATGTTCGGATCCAAAAATGGCGATATGCGAAGTTACCATGTTCGGATCGGATCCGATCGGAAGCGATCCGAACATGGTGTTGCCCACCCCTACCTGAACCTATCCCAATTACAATTCATATATTAAAAAAAAAAAAAAATTCAAGCGTCAAAGATGAATTGAAGGATCGAGCACTTACATAAAAATAAAAAAAAGCTCAAACAGCAGAAGTGCACAATCGCGAGCCAATCAACGCCGTAGAGCGGCGGCAGTCACCTGACATATTTATCAACGGAGTGACGACATCGTAGGTCCCACATTCTAATAACGCCTATTTCACTCGCTTTAAGCCCGTGTGCAATCAACGCTCCATACCCACTTGCGTTACAACCGGGCCCCCATTGATCGGTGTAACATACGTTTCTTTGTGCGCGTGGGAAAGAATGATTGGTGTACTGCCACGAGGGCCTTGCCAGCGAAGCGATGTACGTTAGTGCAAACGGAATGGACCACGTACAGTCAGCGGTTGAGAAGCTAAACCGGTCAGTACAGAAAACCGGGTTCGCCGTTGGGTTTGCTGCCTCGGGAAGAGGCGTGTAAAATGAAAGTGTGCAAAGACGCTCTCGCTTTTTTTGAAAGCAACTTTATTATATTTAGAATAATAATTTTATTTAAACAATTAAAATCACGCAAATGCCCTTAGAGGTCCAGGAAATCAATCGTGGAGACTCGCACGCGAGCCGTCCGATTATAAAAGAGTGACGTCATAACAGGATATCAACAGCTAGAGAAGCCTACAATTTGTAGTTACAATTCGAAATGCGGTGTACCTTAGCTAAGCCTACATAAAACCGTGGGGCGCCGTGGAAACATAACATAAAAACGAGGTGTGGTGCTTCACACTAACTCATCACTTTTGTCTTTCCTTAATCGACCGAAAACCATAACCACAATATAACCAAAGCCACGCTTCTCTTCTTATCATCATCACCGCCTTTTTATTCTCTCTTTTTGTCAATCGAAATCACACCAAACTATTCCACATCTCTAGTTTCATAAATCGATCAATTAACAAACAGAAACCACACAAGACAGACGGCGACGGTCTCGTAACAGGTATGGAACTACCTAAACCTTTAACTGCTTTGTTTCTGATGGTGTTTTGTTTTATTTTATTTTATTTTTGCGATGTTCTGCTGTTGTTGATGTTATTCGAGGAAGAGATTTTAAGAGTAGACGGTTGATTTTTTTTTTTTTTTCTGGGTTATAATTACTGCTTCAAAATTCTGTACTTTGAACGGTTCAGATCATATCTCAAAAGTTTATATTAGTTATTTATTTATTTATTTTTGCACAATCTCAAAAGTTTATATTGTTTAAAGGTCTTGTTAAATTAAAATTACTAGTGCGTAGCCGGATTGTTCGAGAGAGATACGAGTCGTTACTTGGCTGGATGTGTAAGGTCGAGTTTGTCCTTAATAGAAATTACAAGACCTCGTCTTAGAAGGATAGTTCTGTTTTTATTTGTAACATCCGCGTGAACTTATGTTTCGTAGTTCTCAAGTTACACGAGTTCTGGTCTTTCACGGAATTCCTCCGTTTACAATAAAGCCCCCACAATAACCTATAAATTTCATAAATTCCTTATTATTATTTGTTCCGGTTAGGGGTAAAATAGTCATTCAGAGAAAGGAAATTTCGACCAAATTAGTCAACCAAAATCTATACATAACGACGATTGCGCTCGTCGAATTACACGCTTCTTTTGTTCCTTCGATACTCTGTTGAGATTTTCGCGAGAAAATCAAATATCTAAAAGAAAACATTGAGCCTTAGGAAAGATTCAAAACCCTAACGATTGCTAGTGTTGTTTTTCATTGATTTGCAGAGAAAGATATGGGTTCTGAGCAAAACGATGGAACCAGTTACTCACCATCAGAGCCAAAGCTCTGCGCCAATGGGTGCGGGTTCTTCGGGACAGCCGCCAACATGAACCTGTGCTCCAAGTGCTTCGCCGACTTGCGTGTGAAGGAGGAGCAAGCCGCCTCTGCCAAAGCCGCCATGGAGAAATCTCTGAATCTGAAATCCCCATCAAAACAGAGTATAAAAATCGCTGAGCCCATGTTGGGCTCATCATCATCATCATCGCCGTCGTCTCGAACGTCCGCTGTTGTTACAGGCGGTGATCAGCCGCAGCCGCCCAAGGTGGCTAACAGGTGCTTTGCTTGCAACAAGAAGGTTGGATTGACAGGGTTCAAGTGCAAGTGCGGGAGTACTTTTTGTGGGGTGCATCGTTACCCGGAAAAGCATGAGTGTTGTTTCGATTTCAAGATTACTGGTCGCGATGCCATAGCTCAGGCCAACCCTGTCGTTAAAGCTGATAAGCTGGAGAGGATCTGAATTCAACTGGCCCGTGGTTTCTAATTTGGCATATGTAGGCTTAGATTAGGTTTGATTTGGTGCCTTTCTTGTTGAATGTCAAGTGGGCTAAGAGGGGAGGTACCTGATTCGATAATAATCTTGATCAATTTTATAATGTGAATTGTGGGTCAATGAAATCTTTGGTCGGAGTGTTTTTTTTTTTTTTTTTCAAAAAAAAAAAAAAAACTCATTTGAGATATTAAATTCCATATTTTCAGCATATCATTTTGCGCTTTGTCTTTTAGTTCTTGGTTTATCCAGTAACATTTTCACACCAAACTAAAATTTTCAAGTCACTAGTATTGGTGATTCGTTCACGTATATTGTTCCAAATTTCGCTTCCTGATGCATGATGCTTCGGCCTACGGCCATCATAAAACTAGCTTTCTTAATAGCAAGATCGAAATTTCTATTTAGATTTGGATTATCATAAATTAAGGGGTTGGGTTGATGGAGAGAAGTGATTGCAACTTGGGGTTGTTTTCAAGTTAGGATGAGAAAACCCAGTTGCAAACTTGAACTTGGGATTAAACTGGTTTAAATTTGAAATGCAACTGAAACTAGACAATATGTTAACATGTAATCACTACTGGATCTATTTTTCCCTCAAGTTTAATTAGATATTAAGATTATAAGCTCTGAGGGACGAGGGTGTATGCGGGCCTATATGTTGGGACAAGAGAGTAACCCAGGCATGTTCTCTTATGAGAACAACCACCAAATTTGGACTGCAGTATTTGTTTTTTGTTATTTTTTTAGACAATGACTGCAGTCATTGCTATGACCAATATTCCCACTGTAGAGCTGCTGCCGAGTAGGTGATAGTCGTGTGAATGCATGACAATGACTGGGACTGTGCGGATTGCGGACCAACACAAGCTACTGTTTTGCCTCGGGCAAGTGCAACTGTGCAGGACACCAAACAAGGAAATTTAAGAAAGTTGAATGCAGAATCATCACCAATAAGGAATTCAATTGTGCATTCACGGACTAAATTCGTGCCATGTAATCCGAATATATACTCCATCTACTGCAGCTCATAAGTTATCACCAGAACCTTCATTAATACGAGGGCAAAATGAATTAACTCTCTTATTTTATCCGTAATTGCATTCAGCTATGAAATATTGACATAATTACATTTGCATCCGCTCTAAGTTTAGTACCGATTGACCACCTCTGGTCAATTATGGTGGAAAGGCAATCGGTCTTTTTAGGATTACCATTGATTGAATAACAACAGTAAAAATAGTTATCTAATAACATTTTGTAATATTAGTCCTAAAACTAATGATGCGTTTACTTCATTTGGAGGAATCGGAATAGGAATCGGAATGACTTGAAATCGGAATGATGTATCGGAATCAGAATAAGTTGTTTACTTCAACTATATGAATCGGAATCGCAATCAATATTATTCCTATTTGTTGACGTTCAGAAACGGTCAACCCAGAGATTCTGGGGCCCAGACTGCGAGCGAGATAATTAAAGAGTGATAGTACTGACGGGGGTGTGATAAATGAGTAATTAATAAGGTTTAAGGTTGGTGGTGATTAATTTGGGTGAAGGAATGTCGGTCGTGGAAGTTGGTTGAATTTAATGAGATGATCAATGAAAGATGAGAGAGAAAGAGAGAGGAGAATGCAAAACATAAGGATTTTTACGTGGTTCGGCGACTGCACCTACATCCACGATCACTCTGAGGTAATTTCGACAGAGTGACGATACTCTAGTATATTCAGTTTGTTTGTACAGTAAATATTTCTCATATTTATAGAGAGGGGGAGATGACAAAAAGAAAATGTCAAAGAATGTTATACACGCTACAGACAACGACTATTTACAACTAATCCTGACATAGCCATGCTGTATTAATTGTAAAGGTAATGATTGTTCTCTTCCTGCACACGTCTGCATTTAATACACCAGGAGAGACCTTTCCTTCATTAATTGCATAGCCGTCGCATTAAATGCTTCTAGGTAATTGTGAATGGTTTCCGGTGTGGAGTCAGAAGAGTTGGTGATTCTGATGATTTGCTGCAAAAGGTTTCTTCTGGAACAGGTTAGGGGTCTGTCAGATCAAGCAAGCTGGGCTCTCGTTGACGCGGGCGAGGTAACGATGGGATGATCTGGAAGTATCGCGAGCTCGCGACCCGGCAACCTCACGATTTGGACGGGCTTGCGACAGCGGTTGGGATAATGGGCCTTCTGGGCCTTTACTTCTGTTCGTGTCCCATTGGGCTTTTACTGGCCTACTTGCACAAATCGAGAAAATTGGCATAACACCATTAAACTGTTTACTTTACCTTGGAATCGGAATGAATTAATTATAAATTACAAAAATATCCTTAATTAAAATTATGGATTAATTATAATAGTATAAAGTTTTTTATTATAATATGTATTTTTTAATATCAAATAAAAAATTATATATTATAATTAAAAAAACTGCATATTATTTTAATAGTTCACTAACTTAGTGTGTAATTTTTTATTATAATATGCAGTTTTTTTTTTTAATATCAAATAAAATATGTTTTTTTTTTTTATATATTTTTTTAAAAAAAGGTATAAAAGACTTTTTAGTTTGATGAAGGGAATGAGAATAGGATTCCGAAGTGGGTTGGGGGGAATGAGATTCTCATTCCACAACCCCAAATTAATGTGAGGCTCACACTTTCATTCCCATTATGGAATAAATTTTAAGCAAGTAAACACTATCAATCAATCTCATTCCTCATTTCCATTCCACAATCCATGAAGTAAACGGACCATAAATGTTAATATAATTAAAAAAGTAAATTTTAAATTTTATTGTTCGTCTTTCTATTTGATAAAAACAAAATTAAAACTATTATATTTTATATGAGAAAAATATAATTAACATCTGATTGCGAAAATGTAACTAACATCTATAAAACTGAATAATAAAACTAGAAATAAGATCATACTTTAGATTGAGTTTGTCATTAAAATTATTGTCATTATCAAATATTCAAAAGTGAAATACATCTAGAAAATACTGTCTCACGATTGAAGCTTAACATAGAAGATTAAGCACGCAAATGCAACCGTCGAAAATTCAAATAAAATATTTTTCTTAAAAAAATAAAACTACAATAAAAATCCGCAACTAATTATATATTTAACAGTTTAATATAAAAGTATTCAATATTTCAAAGTCCCCATTAGAAAAACCTGCCAAAAAAAAAAAAAAAAAATCCCATTAGAAAATATGCTACTGACAGACCTATCTACAAAGAGTGTAAACTCATGTTTATTGAATTTTAAAGATCTATATTTGAACAACTATACGTAAAGAATCAATAACAAATCTTACTATTTTTCTAAAGATTTCATTAGATTTCTTAAAAAAATTATAACAAAATCAATATAAAATCTATAAAACTTGTGAATTTCATCAAAATCTATCATGAGAAAAAAAAATAAAAAATTTCATCAAACTCCAATATACCATAAATTAATAACAAAGAAGATGATTTAATAAGCGTATTCAATTTAAGATTTCATTGGACTTTAAAAGATTTTAAAAATTCAGATGTATTTAATTCAAATTTGAATGAATTCCATCAAAATTTAGGTATATTCAATTCAAATTTTTATGAAATCAATTAATATCAAGATATATTCAGTTTAGATATGTGTGGAATCCAATAAAATTTTTAGTGTATTTAATTCATATTTATACAAAATCTAATAAAATCTAAGTGTATTTAAAAATTCATTAATTTCACAGATTTTATTTAAATGATAAATTTAAAACGAGTTTAAAATGATATAAATGGTAATTCTACCATTAGTATCTCTTAATTAATTGTAAAAAAGTTATGACGAACCAATTAAATGCATTTATTATAATCTCTCTCCTAAAATAAAATTTCTCTTTTAATTAATTCAAATGCAATTGATTAATTTGATTAGTTTATTCCAACAAGGTATTGATAATAAAATTACTATATATATATAAAATTTATAATTCTCCTTAAGATTTCATTGTATTTTTTAAAGAATATTAACAAAACCAATATAAAGTTTATAAAATCTGTTAATTCCACCAAAATCTATCATTAAAAAAAAATTATTAAACTCAAATAAACTGTCGATTAAATATACCTCCTAAAAAATCAGTCAACTAAATAACAAACAATAAAATTCAGCAGTTGGAAGTTGGAAGCAGAATTTGATAGTGGTATAGTCTGCAACTTGTTTATTCTTATTTTGTATAATAGCTTTTAGGCTTTTATGTTAGATTAAATTACAATTTTTAGCTTTTAAGTTAGATGAATGTATCCATAAACTATATCCATTAAAGTTGAGCAAACATAATGTTCAATTTGGTTCCTATTGGAATTGAATTGAACTGAATTGTATCGAATTTTTTCGATTCTTAACATTGAGAAACGAACATGAAAAAAATGAGGACGAAAAATGGCCTAAACCAAAAATGGTCAGATCGCTTCAATTTAGTTCAATCCTCATTGGTTTTGGGCCCAAAAAATATAGTCAAAATAATAACAGAATTGCACACAAATACATATTCCCATATCACTTTGAAGTTGGGAGAGTATTGTTTTAATCACATTGATGACAATCAACATTAGAAGTAGCCATTATTTATTGAATAAACATAATGAAAACAGATTTAGTTAATCAGAAGCTCAAACAATAAAAAGAGAAAGAGAGAGCTACTTAAAGGAGGTGACAAAGGCAAACCAACGGCGAAGGAATATGATGATGGGTTGGTGAATGGTTCGGCAATGACAAGGGTGATTCTTTCAACCAAAATTGGAACAAATAAAATAGAATCAAGAAAAAAAAAAAAAAAAACTTGCAAAGCATCTTGAAAATAAAATAGCAAAGAAACTTGGTGAAGACGGGAGTACGAAGATGAGATTAGTAATGGGATTGATGAACGGCGAACACAGTTGAATTGAAGTCAGGAGTGTCGGTGGCGAGTGGCTCTACAAAGAAGAAGAACAAAATGCAAAATGGGGAATGTGGTTTTGCTTTGGACAATCAAGGGGTCGTTTAAGGTTATAGACACATGCAAACTTATGCATGCATCGTTTAGACAAATACAAAATTTGAATTACTTAAAAGAGTACATGTATAAATGTGTTATCTAAATAAAAATTAAAAAAAAAAATACATATAGTAAAATTGAACATCCAACCCTTCAAGTCACATGACCTAAATTGAACAATTAAAACTTGGTTCAGTTCGGGTCGCGTGGTATGAGTTATGTTATTTTGCCTAACCATCGTGTATCCCCGTATCCAAAATAAAAATGAATAATAGAATTATATTCATTCTCGCTCCAATCTTGTTATAACAGTATTCATGTTGGTTTTAAAAATAGTAAATTTCTACATATATCTATATTCATGTATAATTTTATCATTCCCACCACTAATGTGGATGGACGGTTATATGAAAAGGAGATTTTTTATTTTTTATTTTTTACAAAAAAAGAAAAGGAAAATTTTTAATATTTTTAATTTTTATAAACCCTGATCTTGAATTTAACAACACCGTTGAATACAACCTTCCAATAAAACAAAAGGTCCATACGTATGCCTTTCGTAGAGTTTTGAGTGAACTAAAGTCTTCAGGCGAGCAAAACAAAGAGCCACATAGCGACATGACCGCCACCTCCGCCACCATTGCCCCCTTCAACGTCTCTCGGCAGCCACAATCCACCACCCTTCTCCACCACAAAACAACACCACCAACTTCTTCAACAATCCTCTGTGCGCACCTCCACTCCCCCTCTCTGCGCTCCAGCAGCTTCTCTCCAATCAGAGCCATGTCCCTCTCTCACACCCTCTCTACTTCTCCTTCCCACCAGCCCCACTCTCCTGCTACCGGTACGCCTTTTTCTCTCCTCCAATTCACCTCTCTCTATGTGGTTGTATTGTATATGGTTGACATGGTTGGTGAGTTTGTTGCAGGAAATAAGCAAGCTTTGATATCTTTGTCAGACAAGAAGGACTTGGGTATTCTTGGAACTGGGTTACAAGAACTGGGGTTGGTTCTTTTATCAAATTTCGTTCTTTTTTCCTTTTTCGTTATTGTTATGGAACTTAGTAGGCCTTGATTTGTAATATGTGTAGATTCACGATTGTTTCAACTGGAGGGACTGCTACTGCTCTAGAAAAAGCTGGGGTGTCTGTGACTAAAGTGGAACAGCTCACCTGTTTTCCTGAAATGGTAAATTGTTTGCTATGCACTGCTTGGTGTGAATATTTCTTCTGTTATCACTAAACTGAATGATCTTTGATGCTACTGAGGTTGGTGATTTTGTGCTTGTATGTATAGGGTATAAGTCACCTGAAAGATTGAAGTGCACTGTTGTACTAGTTAATTCCCTTTTCCTTCTTTTATTTTTTTCTTGTAAAATGTGAAGTGCTTTTGTTGATATTTGATGGAAGAACTGAAATATTGTTGATGTTCTTAATAAAACATAGTAAGCAAGTTGTAATTCTGTTATTTACTTGTAATCTTAATGATAAGGAGTGTAGTATGTTTAAAGCATTTCTTTTCCCGTTTAACCGTAGGCAAAATTTCTTATTTAGTGGAAAAGCTACTGCCGCCTTTCACTATTCTCTTATGTTGATGCATTGCATTTTTGCGGATAAAGAGTCAAATGTTAAGCGCTACTTCTAAGCAGCTTATAGAGGTTCTCCTTCATGTTAGTATAAGTGTTATGTTTTCTGATAATAGCGTAGTACTGCTGATCTATCAGTGTTGTATACGAGATGAGCAATTAAGTGCGGCCAAAGTTGCCAAGTATTAGAATCTGTTTTTGTTGTTTAACTGGTTAATTCGAGGTTTGTCTTGAGTCTGTGCATTTGGCGCTTGAGTTTGTTGTCTAACCTAATGGCTAATTTATGATGTGAATTTTATCATATGTACAATTGGGCTGGAAGTGATTTGATATAAGTTGAATAGATAAAGGTGATTATGATATGAACTCCTTGTGATACATTTTAGTGACTTATCATAAAAGCACTGTGAACTTGGATTCAAGCACTAGAAAGTTGACTTGGCTTTAATTCCTGAAGCTGCAACTTTCAATTTCACCCCTCCTAGAACCCTTCTTTATTGGGAAGAAAATTAGGAAAAGCCTTTTTGTATCAAAACACCATAAATGATCATGTTTTAAGGTATTACATCAGGTATTGTAGGGTCTTGCATCATTATGAAATTTTCTTTTATATAAAAACTTGTTCCTAAACCTAATATTAGATTTTGCCTCTTAGTAACAGTATTGATCTTACTTTTCTCTTTAGCTTGATGGTCGTGTAAAGACTTTACACCCCAACATTCATGGGGGTATTCTTGCTAGAAGAGACCAAAAGCATCATATGGAAGCTCTTAATGAACATGGAATTGGTAAGTAACGATGCAACTCTTAATGTTCCTCCATAATCGTTATTTATTGGTTCTCTTAAATATTTTTCTGGACATTCGGACATTTTTTATGTATATTTGGTAACTGTTGCACAGCTGCTTTCTGCTAAAATAGTTTTGCTACAGGTACTTTTGATATAGTGGTGGTGAACCTGTACCCCTTCTATGCTAAAGTTACTTCTGCTGGAGGGATTGATTTTGAGGATGGAATTGAGAACATTGATATTGGTGGTCCTGCCATGATTAGGGCTGCTGCAAAGGTTATTTACTAAGTGATTGTAGCAACTTGTTAGTTGTTATTGATAAGATTACACTAATTTGGTTTTGTTTCATTTCACTTTGAACCCATCAGATATTTCAATTTAAATATATTTCTTTACAACCTTCACCTAAGCTAATTTCATTTATGATTAGCTAATCTCATACTTTTCATTGTCTACAGAATTGCTTTTTAAAATGGTCAAAATTGACAAAGAATGAAAGTATATCCTCTGGCTTATTTTGAGGTATAATATTATAGTTAGGCAGTGTCTGGATTGACCTAGTGCATCATAGGCAGCACCAGGTGTGCAGTTGGAACCCAGGTAAATATAGGTTTGCTTATGACAACTCTGAACAGTTGAGCCTTGGGTTGTAGAATGTTGTTGATGGGTTTCAAGTTGATTTGTATGGTAATTCTTCTTTCAACGTCACACAATTTATATAAGTCTTTCGAATAGCAGCATTCTGTTAGCCAAAGTGATATAACACGATGCGAAATGCACCATGCATGTAACAATTCTGTGACATACGTTAAAAATGTGGAGCTGAATTTTTGGTTAACGTTTATATGGATGCCATGTGACATGTGCTTGTTTTACAGAATCACAAGGATGTCTTGGTTGTTGTTGATTCAGAAGACTATCCTGCACTCTTGGAATATCTAAAAGGAAGTCAAGATGATCAACAGTTCCGTAGAAAGCTTGCTTGGAAAGCTTTTGAACATGTTGCTTCTTATGATTCTGCAGTTTCAGAGTGGTTGTGGAAACAGACTGTGGGAGGTACTATTTTGTTCCTTTTCTGTGCTGTAAACTACATTGTTATTGATGAGGTAATCAGAAGCCTCTTGTTAGTTGTTCAATTTCTGAGATTCTAGAAAGTTGTATGAATGGAGGTAACCCCTTCAATTATGGAATGATGGTGGATGGTTTGGAAATGCCCTTGGCTGGAAACCAAAAATTGAAATGTTTTAAAGGTTTTGTCTTATTGCAGTGAATTTCTTTAGTTGTCTCTTTTTGGAACCCATATCATGATGAATTATATTGACGCAATTGTTTTCTTTTGGGAAGATAAATTTCCTCCTAGCTTTACAGTGCCCCTCTCACTTAAAAGTTCTCTTCGATACGGTGAAAATCCTCACCAAAAGGCTGCATTTTATGTTGACAAGAGTCTTGCTGAGGTTAATGCTGGTGGTATTGCAACAGCTATTCAGCATCACGGGAAGGTGAGATACATGACTGCTATATTCACTACTATTCTGACATGATAATTTGTTATCATTGTTGGTAATTGTATGATAAGTAATAGGTTTACTATCTGGTTCAATTATCCTATTATGTGTGTTGTTGCAATGTTTATGATATTATAGTATGGATTTGTCTCTCATATATTAATGTAACTCGAGTGTAGGGAAAAGGTATATCAAGGTTTGTGTTTTAGGAATAGCATAAATTGGAGAAGCATTATATTAATGTCCGTCTTGACTTATTTTCTTTCTTTATTTATTTTTTTATATACATCTTGACATATTTTCAATAAATGTGAATTTGTGAATCAATGGTAGCATAAAGATTAAAAATGGGAGCGGATTAATTGATTTTAAAGCAAGGTCTTTTGGTGTTATTTATCTTTGGTGACAGAGCTTCTTAAAGGTTAACAAAGTTAATATTTGGTTTTAGTCTTTTAGACTGGCTTTTGTAATCTAATTTGAGGATTTCTTGGGATGTGATTATTGAAAATTAATGGATTTATAATAATATTTTCAAATCAGTGGTTCTTTGGTGGCATTTCTGTTCATTCTTTCTCTGTTTTTCATGGTCTCTTATTCTATCACGTTCACATAATGCTTTGCGCCTTTCTTCTTGCTGCAGGAGATGTCATATAATAACTATTTAGATGCGGATGCAGCTTGGAATTGTGTATCAGAGTTTAGAAACCCAACATGTGTAATTGTAAAGCATACAAATCCCTGTGGGGTAGCTTCACGTGACGATATTCTTGAAGCATATAGGCTAGCAGTGAAGGCAGATCCAGTCAGTGCGTTTGGTGGTATTGTAGCCTTCAACATAGAAGTTGATGAGGTAGTTTGCTATCTATAGTGTTCTGGTTTGTTACTGAATTCATTCATGAAATAAGCTCTGGCTTCTACAAAAGCTTCCTGGGATGTCAGGACAGCCATCACGTTGCATAGAAAAATGGAACCACATAACTAAACTTCATTTGACATCAATTAATTCTTTTCTTCTTCGCTGAAACATTAGAAGATTATTGATCTACCATAGCATTTAGTAATTGGATTGCTGACTTGACTAAGTTGTGAAACTGGCACTAGACTGGTGCTGAAACTTGCTTTACATTTCTGATTACTTGTCTCTATGAGTTTTTAGGTTCTTGCTAAAGAAATCCGAGAATATAGGAGCCCAACAGATGGAGAAACTCGGATGTTTTATGAGATAGTAGTTGCTCCTGGTTACACAAAGAAGGGACTTGAGATTCTTCGTGGAAAATCAAAGACTTTAAGAATCCTCGAGGCAAAAAAGAATAAAACAGGGAAGCTTTCACTCAGGCAAGTTGGTGGCGGCTGGCTAGCTCAGGATTCAGATGACTTGACACCCCAAGATATCCAATTCAATGTAGTCTCTGAAAAGGCTCTGCAAGAAAGTGAGCTATGCGATGCAGAATTTGCGTGGGTGTGTGTCAAGCATGTCAAGAGCAATGCCATTGTAATAGCGAAGGTTGGTGTTTTTAAGATGAATTATCTGTTATATTTTGCTACTGTTGAAATATTTGGTAGACTTAGAAGAATCTTATCTATGTCATTTGGGCAGAATAACTGTATGCTGGGTATGGGAAGTGGGCAGCCAAATCGTCTCGAGAGTTTGAGAATAGCATTGAGGAAGGCAGGGGACGAGGTTAAAGGAGCTGCTTTAGCTAGTGATGCTTTCTTTCCATTTGGTAAGTACTTTCTCGTCAAGTGACTTGGATAATCTCAATCTCACTAGCAATAGTCACAAATTTTAAGATGATTTCTAGGTACTATTTAAGTAACTAATACAAGAGAACAAGCGAAACTTTGCTAAGACACTTGTTCAGGCAAAAATGTATCTTAGAGAACAAACAATATTTATATTAATAGCTGCTACTATGAGGTCATTTATGTCTTTATATTAATCTCTATGCCAATTAATTTTTAACAGCATGGAAAGATGCTGTAGAAGAGGCCTGTGAGAGAGGGGTAGGAGTCATTGTGGAGCCGGGCGGGAGCATTAGAGATGGGGATGCCATAGACTGCTGTAACAAATATGGAGTCTCACTGGTTTTTACCAATGTGAGGCACTTCAGGCATTGATGTTGACTTCTGAGCTCATCCTTTCTGCTTCTTTTTCATATTGAAACCCTGTGCTTCAATCTCGGTACCGAGGTCGAAAAGTTTTGTATTGTGATGGGATTATTTAGGTCTCTCTCATGGGAAACAAGGGACCCGTTAGGGTGTTTGAAAGGTTGCGTAAGCATGCACCACGTTATACCATTCATGTTAATGCATTGTCAAGGAACAAGAGATTTTGTGTTCACAATTAAAGTTTGTGTACCTGATCCTCAACGGTTATATGCTTGCGCTAATATACATTAAATAATAACAATGAGAGAAAAGAGTTGAACGTAATGGAGGAGAGTGTTGATTGCCATGCTTTGTTGCTAGTATTATCACAGTTATTTTCCTCAGACAAACCGTAATGTAACATTTTGATTCAAATCCTACAAAATCAATCAAGAGCTTTTGAAATTGTTTACAATTTATTTTTTTCAAATTTAAGGGAGGGAGATTTGAAATCGGGACTAAGCAATATATGTATTTACGATCACGATTACATCAACTTTTGATGTGATCAAATGTTACTAGGGCAAATTACACTAAGGTCCTAATACTAGGTATAATTGCACGGACAGCACTAGTTTACCTGTAATTGCAACGAGGTATCCTACCATTGGTTGATTTGGCCAAGCTTAACATTTTGACCATTCATTAAGATTAAAATCATACAAATGCCAGTATCCTAAATAATTAACATAAACTATAATTTTTAATATTCTTTTTCTTAAAAAATGGAGGCAGACGTTCCCATTAATTCAAATATTCAGCAGAATTGTAATCTATTGTGCTAAAGTATTCTATTATACTAAGATTAATGTTTTGGCAGATAATTAGATGTTGGATTCTCAAATTTAAAGAACAAATTTATCTGAATATACTTGCCATCAAATATTTGGTAAACATAATAAGTGTTTAATGTGTCACCCATATAGATTATCAAAACATCCAAAATTTTAAATGATACAGATGACAACTTAAGAACATAAATTCCATGACCTTGTACCAATTAATCTCTTGAGTTTCTCCTCTTGTAAATAATCTCAAATGATAACATACCAAAGACCAACAAAATATCATTTTCTCACACGTATATGTCATATATCGATAACATATTGACATACTTGTGATTGATTTTTATCTCGTGTACAAGTTGTTGGTCATGGCTAAATCAAACAATGGCATGAGATTCATGGAACTGACTCAATGCATGTGCCCCCCTGCATGTACGAGTTTGAAAGAGAAAAAGTAAAACGGAAATCAATCCTATCATAAACCCTTTCTAATTTTAGTTACAGTGGACAAAAGAACTCAAGGTACTGAAGAAATGGGCAAAATTTATTACAATGTTTTTTCCAGTTCATTCTGCTATGTTTTGAAATGATAAGCAGATATCAATCAATCTATTGCAAACATATCATGTGGAGGGTTCAGGGTAGTACTAAATATCCTGTATATGCTTTGATTTGGAGAGAATTATTAAGAATTTCTTGCTTGATTTGGAAGAGTTTGTGTGCTTGTGATGCTCACATAAGAGAGAATCTAATGATAGGTACTAAACAATGTGACAATCACTGTTTTAAGGAATTTTCACTGTGTTCTAGGACCACCAATCTGAGAACTTTTGATTGAAGAGTCTTAGTCTTTGACAAAGTGAAATGAGAAAGAAAATAAAAGTTACCCATAAGGCCTGCGGTGGTGGATCAGGTCACTTGCTAGGCTTGCTAGCTAGGCCTGCAGACCCTTGAAATATAAAAATTTATAGTTCTTTTGATTAAATGGTTGAAATTGTTTGGTGGGATTGACATTTGAAGAAATAACACTTTAACCTTTCAATCACATTCACATTTGTGTTTTGATTTAAATTTCGAAACATGTACTTCAACACACATAAAAGTTTCATTTAATATATATAACATCACCCTTTAAATATATATACTTCCAAATATGGTTATAAAATATGTTATCGCCTAAAAATTCTTTGTACAATATCATTTGAACTTTTTGAGTCCTAAATCACAAACTCCATATATATCATGGGTTGAAACTGAAGTACTTTTCTCTTAGGCTTTAGAGGCAATAAAGATAAAGAAGAATTCACTTTCATTATTTTAGAAATGTAAGTGGCGTGTATGGTGATGTGAGATAGCCAACTAAATCTAAATGTGTTGTGTACCCACTCGCTATGGCCTATGCCGGCCGCCTACCTTTTAGGACCATTTGATGGTGCATTGCTCCTTCACCTTTATTTTCACTTGCATTACAATTTTGCGCCTCTATTACCTTTTCTGATATTTTGTAATGTTTACATTATAATTTTTTTCACCCACAATTTTTGTATTGTTTCTAACCGGAAATTTATTTTTATATGATTAATTAAATCCTTTAAAGAAAAAAATATAATTATAATATTTTCTTTCTATAAACATGTGATACGTATATCGAGAATGATTCTATTATTATATAAAACTGTATTATTCATATCCAATATTTTGATCATATGAACGTTTATATGGACCTTCTCGTATTATTGATAAATAAGATAAACTTATATTATATTGTATTTTAACAAAACAATGACTCTAAATGTTTGTAGTTTGAATAAGTAAAAGTTTTGTTTTCTTCAAAGCTACAATGTTAAAAATATCAATATATGCACATGTGCTCAAGAGCCAAGTGGTTAGAAGGTTGTAATACAATCGATATTGTAAGTTGTAACTTGTAAGTTCAATAGGGTCAATGGTGTTAGGCATTGTTGCATACTTGTTCACGTAAGCTATATATATATATATATATATATATATCTCGTCCAAGTTTGCTTCTACTTGGGTAAACTTGATCAAGTGATGAGGAAGATGGCCATGGTTAGTTGACAGCTTAACTGTCAGAAAGGTGGAGCTGGTTCAAGTGTTACATCATTAATTGTTGTTCTTCATTTGCACTTATTTACTTGTGATGCAACCTCCTTTCATTGAAACTACACGTCCTCTTTTCACACCTGATTTGGCCTTCTCATCGCTCCATTAACTTCTTAATTTATTCACTCAATGCAAATTGAATGTACCATGACCCACCATGCATGTGAAAAATTAATATGGAAAAATCTTAACTTCACCCGTTTGGGTACGTGAAATGTTTGATCCTAAAACCATATGTTTATCAAATTTCAAAATTTACAGGAATTTGAACTCTATGGTGGGTGTTTTCCAAATGATATATGCAACTACTTTCTTCTTTGCTTTTTCTCCCTTTATTGAAGTCAGAAAGATTGCCATAGAACTCTTTAGTGGGATGACTGTCCTCTCATTGTCTCCACACTTTGTAGTTGTATCTCTAGTGGACCAATACGGGCTCAAACGAGGCTATTTAACAGCTTTTCTAAGGCACGGAAAAGCTGGTGATCCTGCGAGGTTCATTTGAACATTTATATGGGTATTGGTCTTCTTAAAAGATGTTAATTGCCTTTTTGGATGTTTGAATTTGAATATGTGAATCAAATATTGTATCTCCACTCACCTTTTCCTATTCTTAAAGCAAAGACACTCTTTCCACTTTCTGTTCCATCCCTCTTTCTCATAATTTGCTTATCAGTCTTCTTTTTGGCTCTCTCATGGCTTACAGCTACTAAATTTTCAGATGTTTGCTTTTGGGCTAATAAATAATGCTTTGTTTATGCTTCTAAGAATATAAAAATATACTTAGTTGATAACTTAATATAAGTTTCCTCTTGTATTAACAAATGATTATAGTATTTTGTAATTACAACACAAAGCTTATCATATTTAGTTTTATATATATTAAATTGCATTCATTTAAGCTAAAAAAAGACTGAAACAAAAGTGAAGAAAACCAATTAAAAGTGTTTTCTGACTTTATGCTGTTCATTTGGCGCCTAATGAGTTCTAAATTCAAATCCATGGTACTTGTATAGCTTTAAAATTTATATGACCAAGGTCATGATGTGCATGAAAAATGAAAGGATTACTTCCGTGTGTTTTTCTCAAATCTCAACTCAACCCAAATCAAGATGAATCATCTTTTCAAGAAAAACATTTGTTAGGGATAAGTGTATGCTTATGTTCTACTAATACCATGTTGTGTAACATAAATATGAAATACGATTATGCATTATATCAAAATTCAAATGACATGATTCAAGTAAGGTAATTGCACTTTTGAACATCCATAAATATTTTTATTTTGCATATTCTCTCATAGCAACAGATGATTTTATACATTTCCATCCATATCTTAGTATTAGAAGTTTAAACTACACTAAACGTATTTTATAAGTTCACATAATGACTAACTCTTGCACATTTGATGTCATTTAAAAAAAATAAAGTAGTTTTCTCCCACCTTTGAAATATAGTTTCTCCTCTCTTTAAAGTTAGAAAAGCTTATACTATGAACTTTAATTCTAATTTTGAATTTACTTATGGTAAACTTACTTTAATGGAACTATAAGATCAAAAGCTTGCTTAAAAAATGCACATCATCTCTTAGTAAGCGATGGTGCAGCTTTGCATGTACTTATGTGATTGGAAGTTTTAGTTATGATAAAGTATATTTTATAAATTTATGTGGGTAATTTCTTCTCTTATTAAAAAGGAATTGAAAAAAAATAATAAAAAAAAAACCTAACTTAAACAATGGTATCATCACATCCAACACAACACTTAGGTATATCTAAATTTTAAGACGAGCTAAATTTATTTGAATATTTTATTGTAAGGCAGTTAACTTTTGTTAATTGATTGTCTATGAAATAATATTATAAGATTTTCGATTAGAATCCTGAAAACTATCATAAAAAAAGTGAGTATTAATGTTAAAATACTTTATTTATAAAAAATGAAATTATTCTTTAAAAAAAAAAAAACCATAGAACCGTCACAACTTACTTATAATTAATTATATTACATTCCAACACATAAATAAAAGCTTTCCATAAGTTCAATACTGATAGCAATCGACAAATAGTATTTGGACTCTTGCCTGCTGGAGGTCATAATTAAAATTGTCATCTAATGCTCGAAATGAAAATAACTTCACTGCATGCATCTAATGTAACATATGCTACATGCCAAATTCAACATAGGTATCTCCAATGTAGCAGCCAAATGATTTTTTCTACAAAACTAGTTAATCGGATAAGATAAGGCTAATTATTACTATAACCTTGTGGATGACATTTTGGTTAATACAGTTGTAAGCTAAACTATATATCCTCCTCTCAATTCCAAAACTGTTATACACAACACATTGACATAAATTGTCACACAACTTGAACAAATTATTTGCTAAAAATAATAATAATAATAATATATGCAGGGACTGGGAAGGAGTTGGTAGGGGTATATGGTAATTTCACGAGGCGGGTATTGTATAACCACGGTCGCCGATAAAACGTGATTTGTCCAAATCATCAAGGGCAGTTTCGTAAAATAATAAGAAAAGAGAGTTAAAACAGGGACCCACTGTCACGATTTTGGCCCACTTTTGAAGTCACGACTATTATCACACCACACTCTCTGTAACTTCAACATCAACTCCTTCAAAAACTTTCTTGCGCTCCAAATAAAATTATATTAAAAAAAAAGAAAAGAAAAGAAAAAAGAAATCGAAACCAAACAAGCGAAGCGAGCAAACAGAGAGGCACTTTCAGTCTTCATTTTGAACAACAATGTGTTATTGAAATACTCTCTCTGTCTCTGTCTCTCTCAGCTTGACAAAAAATGGCGAATACTTACAGAAATGGGAGCAGTCACAGGAACTCCCTCGCCAAGACAGATAGGCCTCTTGCAGTGACTTCTTCAAACGCCAAGGGAGCCATCAAGTCCAAGTCATTCCCTGCTTCTGGACTCCGCAAGAGCAGTCCTGCTTCTCTAGCCTCCTCCGCCGCCAAAGACGATGCCGGAGGTTCGTTTACTTGTCAAAACTGGAGATCTTAGGTTCTATAAATGCATGCAATTGTTGATATTCGATTTCGAGAAAGTTTTTACGTTTGAATAATATATATTATTTTTTGAATTAATAGGCTGTTAAGCTTTTCTCAGGTTGTGCATTTTGATGTCTCCTGAAAATGACTTAGTTTGAAATCAAATGAATAGATTGTGCATTTTCGGTTGTCGATTATATGCCTATATGTAAGATGTTAGTCTATTAAAGGAGAGAGTCCTAAGTTTGAATTTTGTTAGTGATTCCAATACGTGTAGCTTGCGATGGAGTTGCTCGAGAGAGTTTCCATTTATACTGTGTTGTATGGAGTTTGAGTTTTGGAATTGGAAGATGATAGTTTTTTGAAGAAGACAACCTCCTATTCAAATTCTATGCCTGTTTTTGTGTTGTCTTATGCAGTTTATGAATTGTTCCTTTGCTTTGGTATTTTGGAATATTCGCAATTTTATTTGCATAGATCAATGTTTGTGGTTTCAGATACAATCATCCATCATTCAATGTTGAAACCAACGACAAGGATAAAGTTGTTAGGTTTAGATGTGGATTGACTCAACTTTGACTAGGAAACTCTAACCTGAATTGTGAGAATTTGATGAAGCAGAGGTTTTAAAATGTGTTGACAAGATTGTGTATAGTGTATATATATATTATTTTTGGCTAATTGAACATCCCTGCTTTGAAAGCTCCATGATAACATAGATCACTAGGATCTCCAACATTGTGTATTTTATATTGGGTATTAATGTTGTTTGTTTGATGTTTCTTTGCTTGTCTGTAGTTCCTGGGAGAGTTCGAGTAGCAGTTAGATTGCGGTCACGTAATGCAGAGGAAATGGTGGCAGATGCTGATTTTGCTGATTGTGTTGAACTACAGCCTGAGGTATCCTAATTCAGATTTTCTTTGAATAATTACATGTGGTTTGTGATGGTTATTATTTTATGGATAATTCTCTTCTGCCATGGAATGATAATGCATACTTTATTTGTTTCAGCTTAAAAGATTGAAACTTCGGAAAAACAACTGGGATGCTGACACTTATGAGTTTGATGAAGTGCTTACTGAGTTTGCATCACAAAAACGAGTTTATGAAGTTGTTGCAAAACCTGTTGTAGAGGTGTGTTTATGCCAAATATCTTTTTGGGTTTTGGATTAGGCTAGTTGCACATTATTTTTTTTTTTGAAGATGAGAGTTGTGTATCTCAAATCATCTCTTAGCACTTTGATATTCTTAGTGTTAATGATCATGCAAAATTATGATCATATATGGTGGACGATGCATATAAAAAGAACTTGAAATGGAACTAGCTTGGGAAATTCTGCTGTTGTTTCTCTTTTGGTAGCTTTGTTGGTCAATTTGGTCTTAGGAATTATTAGAAAGCATAGATATAAAGTGTTTAAATTATATCTGGATACGTATGTAGATATGTGTGTACAAATATATTTTTTTTGGAAAGCACAGATATAAAATGTTGCTAGCTTTCTTGTTATTTTTTTAGAGTGTCCTGGATGGCTACAACGGAACGATCATGGCATATGGACAGACTGGTACTGGTAAAACGTATACTCTTGGGCGACTTGGAGAAGAAGATAGGGCTACTCGTGGAATAATGGTGCGGGCTATGGAAGATATTCTGGCTGATGTTTCTTTAGAGACTGATTCTGTCACTGTCTCCTACTTGCAGGTTCTTGGCCTTATATACAAATCTTTGTTTTATGTTTCAGATACAGTAATTGTTTTCAATAGTTCACTAGAAGTTCACACAAGTACTGACTTTTCAATCAGTATAGGTGTTATTATGATATATTATGTGGAGTACTATTTAAATGTTTTCTTATTACTGTTGCAGATGCTATGATCTGCCTAATATTCTTATTTTTTAACTTTATCTGCAGCTTTATATGGAGACTATACAGGACCTGCTTGACCCTTCCACTAATAACATTTCAATTGTGGAAGACCCAAAAACTGGAGATGTTTCACTGCCTGGGGCTACTGTGGTTGAGATTAGGGATCAGCGGAGTTTCATGGAGCTACTAAGATTAGGAGAAGCTAACCGCTTTGCTGCAAATACCAAACTGAATACTACATCATCGCGTAGTCATGCTATTTTAATGGTAAATTTATTGACTCTACTGATACATGAGTTTTTGGATTTGCCAGAAACTTGTTGGCAATTGTTTTAGTGTTTTGTATTAGGTACAAGTAAAGAGGTCTGTTGAGGTAAGAGATATGCCTCACTCAGGTGAAAATGGTAATGGCAGCCAGATGGTTAAAACTCTTAAGCCTCCTATTGTTCGAAAGGGAAAGCTAGTTGTAGTAGATCTCGCTGGCTCAGAGCGCATTGATAAGTCAGGTGGGTGCATATAACAATTGAGCCTACGTTTTTTTGCCTTCTACTTTTTTTGATGGATTATATTAATATGCTATGTGTTAAGCTCTGCCTCTGACTTCATAAGGAAAGCAAGTTTGTTCTACTCAACATAAATTATAAATTGCTATTTTTCAGTCTAGGATAGCTTTTGCTTTCCCTTTCTCTTTTGTGCAGCACAATGATGCTTAGAATGATTGAGGGCTTGTAAATGGATAGTTTAAGTGAACAATACAATTCAGAACAAACATTAATAAATTAAGTAATTCTGTTATCATGCGTACATTGTGTCTACTGATAAAAGAATCTATTGAACTTTGCATTTGCTTGTGTTAAAGCATTACTGTTTAATTGACAGCATCTCTATACCAGTTGGACTGCTTAATGAGGACACGATATCATTTACTGAGTGTTGTTGTCCACAAGTTTCAATAAAAAATCAATGAAATTCTAAATAGTGTTTTGTTTTTGTTGCAATAAGCTCAGAGATCTAGTAGAATATACTATATAAATCTAACTCATGTTTACTTGTTCTTGTGCAACTGTTTCTATATATATTTTTTTTTAATTATAGATTGTTAGGTCTCAACTTCCAACATTTTGAACGTTACATGTTATTTTGCAGGGAGTGAGGGACATACACTTGAAGAAGCCAAATCTATCAATCTTTCCTTGAGTGCATTGGGGAAATGCATTAATGCTTTGGCAGAGGGTAGTTCACATGTTCCAGTTCGTGATTCAAAGCTCACTAGATTGCTTCGGGACTCATTTGGAGGTAAGTTGAATGCAAATCAAATAAATTCTGTACACCTTTCCTAGAACTAAATGCAGTAATAATGTATTTCGTTATATATTCTGAGTCTTGATTTTGACTTTGTCATAACATGGAATTTGGCTGCTTTTAGAGGATTGGAATTTCTACTTTATGGTGTGGTAGACAATGACATGGAACTTGGATGGTGTTTTAGATAAGTAACTGATAATTTTATTAAATGAGAATAAGTGGACTAGCAGTCCACTCTAGGGGCCTTACAATCCAATACAAGAAACCTATATCTATACACAGTAGTTCAGACCATATTTGTATTTATACATAGAAGTCAGATGGTTTAATCATAGTCATAGAGCGCTTCACTAAACTGTAAACACACTGATTTGGGGAAAATTTTTTGAGATGGTGAAAATGTTTAGTTTTGGCTACAAGAGTTATTTAATCATTCTGTGCTGAAGCTATTTGCTAGATTTATTTTTTAAGTAATTGTAGACTTCAAAACTTAGTCTGTTTGGAAAGGGCAACAGTGGTATTTAAGCATCTAACTCACCTCTTCGTGGGCAAGACCCACAAACTTACTACGTGGTTTGAGCTCAAACCCAAACACGTAACAAAATCAAATAAAAGATAACAATAATCAAGTGGGGACTCGAACCCACAATTCCTAACAAAACGAGACTCTAATATGATGTCAGAAACTGCTAAAGCCGTTACGAAAAGGGCATTATAACAGTTATCATTGTGACTAGGAGACTATGCTTAAATTGTGTTGTAAGCAGTGCATGCTATCATATAGATACCCATCTGTTAACTCTTTGACTTTGCAACAAGTACTGCCTGACATTGTTAAATCCCTAACAGGCACAGCAAGAACTTCACTGGTTGTTACTATTGGTCCGTCACCTCGTCATCGAGGAGAGACAGCAAGTACTATAATGTTTGGACAGAGGGTAGGTCTTTGCGTTTCTGAACTTGTTATAGTCATTGTATGCTTATTACTATACCACCAATGTCATAAAAGAATTCTAATATTTTTTCTGGACAGCCCACGCCTGGTAGGATATAGGGATTTGTTTGTGTATATCTTGTACCTTTTGATGAATCTGAAGATGATAAATTTTTGTCTCATACAGGCGATGAAGGTAGAGAATATGTTGAAATTAAAGGAAGAATTCGATTACAAATGTTTGGCTAGAAGGCTAGACATACAACTAGATAAATTAATTGTTGAAAATGAAAGGCAACAAAAAGCATCTGAGGATGAAATTGAAAGAATAACTATGGAAGCTCAAAATCGGATTTCTGAGGCTGAAAGGAACTATGAAGATGCATTGGAGGTAAGTGCTTGAAGAGAACAAATCTTTGTAACACAATAGTTTGCCGTGCAAATACCGCCTTGGAATATATAATGGTTAGAGAAAAAACGATTCTCTTTTGATGCCTTTTACTAGGGGCTCTTAAAAAACAAAGATAATTGTTTGGTCTAAGGGAAAATGTCACTAGCAGTAATTAAGGTTTTTTTATTTTTTTATTTTTTTGGTCCAGTTATAATTACTATTAAGAGTTTACTAGGTCCTATGCTGAGTCTGAATTGATTTTTAGTTATTTAATTTTATTTCTAGTTTCTGAATGGTTTCTAATTCTCTTAATTTTAGAAATCTTAAGTTATATCACAATAAGCAAAAAGAATTCCAGTTGTAATTATGTAATCTAGTAGTTTGTTAGGTTTTGATTAATGAAACTTTGAGTTATTTGGTATATTGCTTGAGGCATGGATTCTTTGTGATTCCTCTTTTCTCCTTTCGTACTACGTATTGATTCTATTGCTAGCTCATTTTTATAATCATTTTCTTCTTGCACTCAAAGTTCAAGTACTTTGTTGGTATTATTATGTTTTTTTGTAGTCTTTGCAATCTGAATATTCAAACTGTATGCTTCACAATTCTTTTAGTTGCATTTTCATCATCAAACAAATTTGTTTGAGACTAATAAAATTTTAAATCCTAATTCCTATTTTCTATACATTTACAATTTTGAAATTCCTTGTTCTCAAGACTTTCGCGTAAACACATGCTTGTGCACACATGTTAGCTTGCACTCAAAGACTAAAGCTGTAGTACTTTTTAGTTCTGAGTTGTCAAGTGAATGATATATATCGAAATACTATTGTAGGTATATCTGGATGGTTCTATATCACGTGAAAATAATAAATGTATCTGACTCCATCTAGATTTTAATATTGTGATTCAATTATATGCCAAGTGCAACAAGTATCACCATGGATTTAGTGGGGTGGGTTCAGGGCAAAATTAGGAGTCCTCACCAAACCCAATAAATATATTTGCCCCCAGTGTCGCCTCAACGCCTACCATTGAAGGCTGAGTCTGGGAAATTCAACGGCTGAAAGAGGTTCCCTGCCGCCACCACCAGTCCACCAATGAGGTTTTTGTGTTTTTAGCATATTCACTTTATGTGGCAAACGGCTTACATTTGCTTGAAAAATGATATAAGACTTGGATTTTAGGTTTCTTTAGTCTTTCTAAAAAGTCAAAAGTTCTTTAATTTGTAATAATTTAGTTATATGAAAAAAAGAAGACAAAGTTACTAGTGTATGGCATAATTTCGTCCACATCACACATTAATCCATTTTGGGTTTTGAAATTGGTTACTTATTGTTTTTAGTAATTATATATATTTTTTTCAATAATCAAGTGGAGTTGGGGAAGGTATAGCCACCCCTAGCCCCGCCATGCTTCAAGAATGGATTTTTAAATTCACCCCCAAACCTGCCCAAAACCAGGGTTTCACCCTGTGGAGTTGAGTTTATGTACCATGTCTGGGTACCGCTTCACCCTTACAGAAGCGATTGATCAGTGGTTATACAATTTCATGAAAGATGCTTTTTATTGATTCCACACTTTAATTAAAGCTGACATTTTCGTTTTGTCATAGACGTGTCTGTTACAAGTCTGTAGAAGAAACTTAAAAGGCTGGTGGACCCCTCTAAATTTTGCTTATTCTAGTGTTGCAAGATAGATGAATTCCTCACTTTACACTTGCTGAAGTCCACCTTTTACTCTTTGTAGAAAGAAAGATTGAAATATCAGAAAGACTATATGGAATCAATTAAAAAGCTCGAGGAAAAATGGATTATGAATCAGCAAAAGCAGGGCAGTGAAAGAATCATGGCTGGATCCAAAGATGATAGCTCTGATGTAGCTTCTAATGGGAAGGTAAAGTTTTGGTGGAACTATATAAGCTGTACATTATGATGAATGATGTAGATATCATTTCTAAGTTCACTATAAATATAAAAATGTGAACTTTGGATGCCCTTAGTCCATCTCGTTATTTTCCTGTTCCTTTTTGTAGTAGGATTATCTTCATCATACTTTTTTCTGTCCTCAGTTCTGTACTTTAGAAAGGAATGGGTTTTAGTTGAAGGTAATGTATGCACTTTGTTTCAATTGGAACACTGAAGAAACCTTGATGAGAGGACACTAATGGAACAAATATGGAATTAGTCATTGTGATCTAATGGGTACCTAGTGAACCACTGGAAATACAAGAATTATATTAACTTTAACTTTTGTTGCATTTAATTTTGTTATCATGACATTTCCTTCAATGTCTTATTATTTTTATTTATTTATTAATCTTTTTAATATTTGTTTATATTTTTTTCTTTTTGAATCTGTGAAAGTTGAAGAGGACCTTTAGATTCATTTTTATTTTTTGTTCAACAAAAACAAACACAAACAAGGAAAGTATACAAAAAAGGAGAAAAAAGTGTAAAACATAATCGATTTTTTGTTTATTATTAATTATATTTTTATTTTCGTTTGCTATTAAAAATTATTATTAAATTTTATCTCGAAAAGTAAAACCATAATAGCTACTTTTCTATTAATGTTTCAACTTCAAAACTTCTTAATTCCCATTTATTATGGATGCTTGGGTGGTGCCGTGGTGGAGTGAAAGATTGTTTAGGAAGTTGAACATCGAAGAATGGGTGGTGTGATTGTCAAGGATTAGTCATTGAAGGAGTTAACAGTGTGTTATTGAACATGGTCTAGGGAGGCACCCTTTGCTATTGTAAAACTTTGGGTAAATTAAAAGCTTATGTTGTGGAGATTGAGACAAATCTCTCTGGGCTTACTTTCATGGTGTATGAAGATTCCTCTATTCATTTGTTTTTTGGCTACGTTTTTCATGATTGACAAAAGAAAAAGCAACTCTAAGCATATTAGATGGGTGAAATATGAATTGTGTTAATAACTCGTACCTTTTCAATGTGAACTGATATTATTTTTTAAACCTTCTTATGCGGCAGTGTGAAGGTTTCTTGCTTTTCTTCTAAACCTTACTATATTAACTCAAAGGCCATCTTGTTTTCAGATTTTGCTGACGATAATAAATTTTAACATACTAATCTACCACTTGTTCATTCTGACTTCCAACTTTCTATCAAACTGTGGATGTTATGCCATGTTGCTGCTATAGTCAGCCAAGAACACCCTTTTTTTAATCCCATTTTCCCCTTTTCGCTTACTTCCCTTCGCTAATACTAATAGCTAGCTTGGTAAACAATCTCTTAAGATGTCCTTTGTTTTCTTCTGCTACATAGGGTTCCATGGCATCCGTGGTTGAGGAACTTGCTGAGGTTAAAAAATTGTTTCTAAAAGAATCTCAATTAAGGAAGGCTGCAGAGGAGCAAGTTAATAACCTTGAAAGTCAAGTAGCTCAATGTAAAAGATCAGAGGTATGTTTGTGCTTTTCACAATATCTCTTATTTCTGCCGCCCCTTTACTTTTCTTCTCTTTCCCCAATCTATCTTTTGTGTTGGTGTTGCTAGTTACATAGAGCTATCCCTTGATACTAGGCATCAGGAAATACAGAGATCTTAAAACTTCGTGAAATGCTGGAGAATGAGACACAACAGAAAAAGAAACTTGAAGGAGAGATAGCAATACTACAAAGTCAGTTGCTGCAGTTGAGTTTTGAAGCTGATGAGGTATGTTGTGTGCGGAAGCTATCATTACTTGGATGTACCTTAGTTCCTACTTTTTAATATTTTAAAGTTAAATATTTAAACATGACATCCTCCTTGTCACTCCTTTTATCTTTTTCGTCTATCCTTTTATCAAGTAACCAAGCTTAGCTTCTACAAGGAATCTTTTTGTTAACCAGGTAAATGGTTAAGGTCCCTACTTTGGAGTTGTTCTGCAGTAGTTGAACAGACAAATAGTTTATATAAATTGATTAAAATTGGTGTTTTGAATTGGTTTTGTGAATCATTATTTTGGAGGATATCACAATTCCTATTTTAAAGTTTGGGATCTTCTTAACCTAATCATTTTGCAAGAAAAGCCTATATGTGATTCTCAAAGAAACTTCTCTGTCTTCTAAGTTGTGAATTTGACAAAGAAACTTGTTTGAGATGATTTTTCAAGAATAGAAGATAATGAGGATTGACAAGCTAATGTTGAAACTTCAGAAGGAGAACATTGTTTTGTGGATTTGAGATTTTATTTAGAACTATGATTTTGGTTCATACTTGTGAGGGTTACCTTTGTTTGTTGACTGTGATTCAGTATGGTCATGAGGTGACTGGTCAAAGCACATTATTTTTCACTTTTTATTAACACAAGTCGTGAGCTAATCGTTCAGTGCATGGTTCAATAACCTGATTCAAAGTTCCAGAGAAATTTTTGGAGTACATAAGAATTTTGCAGGTTTATCTTCCATGGCTAAAATATTGTTTAAGAATTCAAACACCAGCATTGAAGGCTCCTTTCCATCATGCCAAGGGTACAAGTTTATAATCTTAATTCAGTGTGTTTGTGCCTGAATTCATCAGGCATATCTTCAGTTCCCTGTTTCCATCCAATTTCAATTTATTGACTTAAGGGAACACACATTCATAATTTGATATTATTTTCAATTTTTGCGGCTTCAAATTGTCATCAATTTGTGATGTTTAGGGATTTTAACTTTTGGGAATTTATAGTTTTATACTGTTACCAAACAACCCATCATTTTATGTTTTCAATCTTTTTTTTTGGTGCATAAAACATGTTTCTGGCAGAGGTCTGCACTAGTATATCATCAGGATCTTAATTTTGATTGGTGTATGCTTTGTAGACTAGTAGAAGACTTGACAGAGGCGGATCTGCTAAAGGTCCTGGCAGTCTCGATTTTCTCATGACTGAAGTTAGGAATCCACAGCCTAAAGATTCAGGAAATGGAGATAAGGCCTCAATTGCCAAACTCTTTGAACAAGGTTTAGTCAGGGCCTTAAATGATTTTTTTTTTTTTTTTTTAAGTTGATTGTTGAAAATATGAGTTTATCTATATTTTTTTAATTGTTTATTTTTTGTAATAAAAGCAATATTTTTTACAGTGGGATTGCACAAAATTTTGTCATTGCTTGAAGCAGAAGATGCTGATGTGCAAATTCATGCTGTGAAAGTGGTTGCAAATCTTGCTGCTGAAGGTGCCTTTCTACTTGACTGTACAAGTCATCAACACTGCTAGTTTGTTGCATTACCTACCCATGTAATTAGAATTTGAAAATGCCTCTAACTTCACAGTTTTTCAAATTTTTGTCAGCTGCTGCACCTACTAATGTTATTGAATCTTATAGGGTATGACTGTTCGGAACTTTAATATTGCTAATACTTCAAAAATGCTGAGAATGGGGTATAACTGCGTGAAATTTATTAGTTATAGCTTCATCTTTGCACAGAAGCAGGTTCGGTAAGACCTTTGGTTTCCAAATAAAAAATAAAAATGAAGGTTTAAATTTTGCTTAGGACCACTTACCTCAGAGGGTGCGTGAATACTAAGGTTGTAGGGTCCAATAGTGGTCCCTGGTTTAGAGTTTGGTTGACGAAGAAAGGATGAGGGATTTTAAGTATCTGAAAAAACTTACTGTACAATGGGACTTGGACTGCAGTTAGTTCAACATTTGTTATCATGTAGTTCATGTATATTTCTTCTGATGTGCAGAATCAAACCAGGCGAAGATCGTAGAAGCCGGTGGTCTTACATCCTTGCTGGCACTGCTTAGAACCTCTTACAATGAAACCATACATAGAGTCGCAGCTGGTGCAATAGCAAATCTTGCAATGAATGGTATCAATTCATTCACTCTGTCGTTGTTATATATGTTATCATTGCTACTTTTTCACAGGTTCTTTCTGTGATTTCATCCTTTGTTACACATCTAAATAGTTTCTTCACCCCTTCAGAGACCAATCAAGAACTCATAATGGCTCAAGGGGGGATTAGTTTGTTGTCAATGACAGCAGCAAATGCTGAGGATCCTCAAACCCTCCGAATGGTTGCTGGAGCCATAGCTAATCTCTGTGGCAATGGTAAATTGCTTCATTTTAACTTCATCTCTGGTGGTTTTTCAGTGTTAGAACTGTGGTAGTCTATCGAAGGCCATGATTTGATTGCTTGAGAGTTTAAATTCAAATATTGTTTCTCCAATAATGTTACCAAATCAAAAGTTCCCACTTAAGCTTCTGATACTTGTTATGCTGCTTTAATTAAGTACTGAGATATTTTATTGTGTAGATAAGCTGCAGATCAAGTTGAGAGGTGAAGGAGGTATCAAGGCTTTGTTAGGAATGGTTAGATGTGGACACCCTGACGTTCTTGCACAAGTTGCTCGTGGAATAGCAAACTTCGCTAAATGCGAGTCAAGAGCTTCAACTCAAGGTAAGTTGGTTCACAAAATAAAGGCCTTCCTGATTGTTGATGTCATGATTGTAAACAACAAAAGTCTTTCTCTGCATGGGTATGTTTCATATGCTACATGTGGAGTTTATGCCTTCCTTTTAATTATGATTCAGTTAGTTTGTGACATGTTTAATGTGCATTTGACTATATATAATATTTTTCTTGAAGCATATGTAATCGATCTTGTTTTCATCTGATCTTATTTGGAATTATTAATGGGACAGGGAGTAAAACCGGAAGGTCTCTTCTGATTGAGGATGGTGCACTTACATGGATTGTACAGAATGCTAATAATGAAGCCTCACCAATACGTCGCCACATAGAACTTGCTCTCTGCCACTTAGCACAACATGGTAAGTTTGCACCTCTAAAACATTTTGAATTAACTGATCTCCCACTTAATGTCATTATTAGAAGACTTAACTTCCTGTTTCAGAAGTGAATGCCAAAGATATGATTACCGGTGGAGCCTTGTGGGAGCTAGTTCGCATATCACGAGACTGTTCTCGAGAAGACATACGAACTCTTGCACATCAGACCCTAACTTCCAGCCCTGCTTTCCGAGCTGAACTCAGGCGTCTGCGGATAGAAAGTTAGATGGGTGCAATAGCCTACTTGCACTGGTTGTTTGGGATAAATAATGCAGGAACACTTATAGCTGTGTTCCTGTAAAAGTTTTGCCATGAAGTGGATGTGTGCAGTTAGGTCTGTAGCTCTAATATGTAGCCAAATTCTTACACGAAGCCTCTGGTTTGTTGATGTATTAGTTATAATATGATCTGATATAAATGTGCCCGAGTGTGACCATTCCTGTGTAGCTTCTAATTAATGTATAATTGATTTTGTAAATGCATTGAGTAGGAAGAAAAAACATGGTCCTTCTTCTTTATTGTAAAAAGGAAAAAAACTCAGATTAACTTTCGAGCTGTAAGCATTGATTTGAGATGGCAATTTTTTTATAGTTACCTTGAAATTCTTTGCAAAGCCGGTTTGTTGCCAAAGATGTTGAAGGTGATACTTGTTTGACATAAGTAATGTGTATTTTTTCCACAATTCTAGGTTCACGAAAGTTAGAATCACATCAGCATATTCAACTTAAAAATTGATAACCTTGATCATTATTGAAACATTTTACTCATAATCATCAACTTGTTGACCATCCTTGGCTTTTTCTTCCTCGTATATTATTTCCTGTAAAGCAGTTGTGGTTCTTGTGGACCCAAAGCCTGCTCTTTCTATAATGCGTTAAGGGCGGTGATTAATGTTTATAATAATCATTTTCAATTAGAGACACTGATATCCACAAACTTATATTGGCTGTTGTTAATGTGAACAGCTTGGACTTTCTGTATATAAAGTAGAGATTATTGGAGACATAAATTGATGTCTATGAGTAAGATAGAACATTGTCATCAACAGTATGATTCAAAGGTTGTCCAGGTCAAGTCTAAAAAGCAGTTAGACCTAATTCCAATCAGGCTTTTATATTGTGTTCATTATTTTGTGTGCAGATGGAGCCCGTCTTATATTTTAAACAATTCATGCAAGGGGCAATGCTATAATTAACTAGTTTCTCCTTTCTTCAACCATATTTTTTGCGAATTTTAGTTAGATTATCTACTTATTTAGGTTCTTAAATATGATAGATCGTCATTATTAAGTTGTGCTGTCAAAATATATTCATGTTTCAAAATGTTATGGGTCTCCATAATTCAAAACCTAGGTTCGATTATATTAGGCATGGAACATAAGGTATATTATATACAATTTTTGTTGTTAGCAATAGATATAATTATTGCAGTAAGTATGTTTGTTGTCACACATAAGGTGGTGTTGTGTGGCTTTTTGTTCATCTTAGTGATAGAGATTTAAGTTTCACTATGCATATTTATAAGTATGTGTGAGAAGTTTTCTACTCTTAATTTAAAAGTATTTATAAGTATGTGTGAGAAGTTTTCTACTCTTAATTTAGAAGTAGATGTCTCGATCGCAACTATAAAAGTAAATATTCAAGCGGTCCAAGTACTTATTAACTTCAATAAATCTTGATAGTCATTTGACCCTCTTAAAAAAATCCATATAATCTACCTTATGGTGATAAGAATTTATCTTTTTTTTAAAGTTGCTACAGCCAAAGATTTGTCACGACTTTTTCAGATCAAATACTAATTGTGTGGCCAAGAGTAAAGAAAACTGTTGAGATCAAACAATACTTGTGTGACCGACATATCTATTTTCATAAACTAAGACTGGATCAAACATTATTTTTATGGTTCAGAGTAAAAATCTACCAAAATCAAATACTATTTCCATGAATGAGACCTATCCATATCAAACACTATTTAGAATGAGACTTTTTCATATCAAACACTACTTGCGTGGTCCGAAGCAAAGATCTATTAAAATCAAACATCATTTGTATGGTTCGAATATCTATTCTTGTCAATAAAAGATAACTATCCACATAAATTGTTAAATTTTACAACTTACCTTCGTTAATATTTGCCACCATAACTCTTTGATATTTTTATATAGTTATGGAACTTTGTTTAAAGAACACCAAAAAATTTATATTATATTAGTTTTACTTGCACTTAAATCAAAAAGCGAGTAACTGTGTTCAGTGGTAAGGAAATAAGCGTATTATGATGATTTAGTGATAGCCACAAATGATAGTCTTGACCCGCTTATGCTGATATATTATAGAAAAAAAATAAAATAAAATCTAATTTGAAATAAAAGGAGGACAACCAAAGGAGATCCCGATCTTCCCTGTAGGTCTTGTACACAATTAGCTAATTAAGAAGATGAACTGAATATCGAGAAAGACAAATGTAGTCACACCCATCCATGTCTAATTTATGTCGAATAAAAATAATGGTGTGTTTACTTCATGGATTGGGGAATGAGAATGAACAATGAGATTGATTGATAGTGTTTATTTGTTTAAAATTTATTCCGTAATGAGAATGAAAATGTGGGTCTCACATCAATTTGGGATTGTGGAATGAGAATCTCATTCCCCCCACCCCACTTAAGAATCCAATTCTCATTTCTTTTATTAAGATAAAAAGCTTTTTATAACATTATTTAATTTTTTTTTTAAAAAAACTATTTTATTTGATATTAAAGAAAAACTGCATATTATAATAAAAAATTGCATACCATTGGTTTTTCATCGTCAATTTCTTAATTATCATAGTGGACTATTAAAATAATATACATTTTTTTTATTATTATAATATATAGTTTTTTATTTGATATTGTTAAAAAACTGGATATTATGATAAAAAATTTCATACTAAGTTAGTGGACTATTAAAATGATATGTAGTTTTTTTTATTATAGTATATAATTTTTTTTATCTGTATATTATAATAAAAAACTGCACACTATTATAATTCCATAATTTTAATTGAGGGCATTTTTGTAACTTATAATTAATCCATTCCGATTGTAAAATAAAGTAAACAGTTCAATGAGAATACTATTGATTCGATTCCAATTCATGTCATTGTAGTAAATAACTTATTTTGATTCTGATATATCATTTCGATTCCAAGTTATTTCGATTTCAGATCATTCTGATTCTTATTCTGATTCCTTCAAGTGAAGTAAACGTACCATAAAAATAATATTTGTCTATGATTTCATTATGGCTGCAGTCCCTCATTATTGATCAATACCTTAGGAGTGGTGGACGGTATTTTACGTCACCCAACGCATTCTTAACTTAATTTATTTTTTTAATCATCCTCGGCAAATAAGGAACAAAGTAAGGACTCACTTCATTTGTATGAATTTTATTTGTTATATCGATCGATAAAGTTGATCTGATTTCATTCATGTACTGATAAAGCAAAAGAATTGGCTAACTATAGCACTCATGGTTTTTAAGTGTTGAATCTCCTCCCCATTGCATCGTTTATGAGGTATGGACAGAACACACACAGCTCTCACTTTCTCTCTCGGGTACACACACTCTCTCTCGTCTCCGACTCTCTCTAACTCTCTCAACTCCCACTTGGATGACAGTGGAGGAGAAGAGTGCATGCAGTCACCGTCGTCGCCACCATCGGCAGACCACCAGTCAAGTTGTCGTCACCCATCGCCGTCGGAAGCGACAGCACCACCCTAATCTGCGTTGTCCCCATTTATGCCTTGGAAAGGTTAAAACCGAGCTCCACACCGGCGACTTTAGTAGCCCCAGCCACCACCAATGCAGCACCATGAGCTGCCATTTGCAGACCAGCTCCGCGCCCCTTTTCCCATGGGGACGAGGCCACCGTCATCGCCACCGCTCATGGTAACCATCGAGGAAGATGACCAAGGGAAGAATCGGTCAAGGAGGTGGAAGAGAGTGACCTCCGTTGGACCTGCCGAAACCTGGGCAACGCCGGCGATCCCCACAGCAGACATGCATGTCGAGTCAGGGGCTGGGTGACTCAGTGTCAGTGACCGGGTTGAAGATAATGGCCACAATGCCAAATTACCAAACAGCCCTGCTACTGCTAAATTACAAAAGACCCTTATTAAATTATGAATGCATCCCTTTACTCTTCTGATTCACTGATGATGTTAGTACTATTTATAACCTTCATTTTGCCCCCTAGATATCTATGCTAGACAATTGGGAAAGGACATCTTAGTCTTAATCAATGATACCTGTTATGGACAACACTGAACTTATGGTAGTCAATACACGAATGCCACTAAATGATATTCTATTAGTCTAGAACTCATGATAATGTTCCAACGGAAATTGTTATAACTCTCCCCGATATGAGACAATTACAAGTACTCGCAAACTTGATAAATTATTAATGAAAGTGAGATGTTAGCCTTCATTGGGTTAAATAACGTTCAGATGAATGGAAGTCCTATTAGAAAAACAATAAATATTTAAGTGACCTTGCGTACGTTACGATGCCTATAAAGTAAATCATGTCTCTTTGTGAAGGTAATTTATCTAATTATTATTTATGATATCGATTATTAAGAAATATTGATTGACTTAAGCATTGGAGGATGGTTCCAAGGGCAAACCCCTAGGTCACTCTAACAAAGGTTTTATATGTTTTGCAGATTATGTTGCAAAATCCAACTAAGATCGACTGTCACACTAAGTAGATGTTCGACAAGAGATTCAATCGACCTTCAGAATATTTTTGGCCGCAACAGTGGCACTAAAAAGAGGGCCTGAGATCAACACCTCCGATAAAATGGATTCCAGTTCAGCAAATGTAGTATTCAACCTAGCAAACCCACGCATGACAAATGCGTAAGGAAACCTCATGATGCCTTATATACGAACGGCTATTGAAGGTTAACTTCGAAAAAAAAAGGCCTAAGCAGCACTTCTTCGTTAAGGTAACTCAGTGATTCAAAATTTAGTTATTTAATTTATTTAATCTTATATGGCGAATATTTAGAAGAATCCCCATTAGATTTAAACTCCGAGATATAGGGCAAATCCTTTAGGTCTTGTCAGGACAATTAGATTGAAGACTAGGCCAATGTCCTAGCAAAATGTCATGCCCCCCTTTAGGAATTTACTACGATTGCAATTCAATCACTAATGCCAGCTTTTAGTTACATCATTCTCGTTCAAAACCCAATAGTACCTAAACACTTACAGATGATGATACTTGAAATCATTGCAGGTCTAAAATCTTTCACAGACTCTGAAGTCGTCGAAGTTCAAATCCTTTACACTAGATGTATCGAAGCTACAATTCCAAAGGAAGTTCCAACTCCAAAACAATTGAAAAGCTAAATCAACAAATTCGGCATTAGATCAAATGTAGCATTGCCCTTTTATAGTCACAAATAAAATTTGTAACTATACTTCAATTTTTTCTTCATTTAGTTTTACTTTTAAATTGAGTGAGATTTGTTTGATTGTAATTATTTCATATAATGAATTATATAATGAAATTTTACTTCAGTATTTCATATAATTATTTTGTTCCGCCTTCTGACAAATTATGCATTAGGCACATAAAAAATGATATGCTCAAGGCATAGGTTCCTATGTGGAAAACTACAATGACAAAGGTCTACTATCGCCTTAATAGCATGCCAGGTGCCATAGAAGATGCTCCGGCATCCCAAGAACATAGATCTACCAAAATTACATATGCCTATGGCCTTCACACAATGCTCCGACACCACTCAAAATCAAAAGTACGCCAACCGACTTTGTGCAGTGCTCCGGCAGCACTTAAAGTCGAAGGAACACCTATGACCTTCGCACAATGCTTCGCCACCACTCAAAGTCGAAGGTACATCTATTGTCTTCACACAGTGCTCCAATACCACTCAAAGTCAAAGGTACGCCCATCTCCTTCGCACCAAGTGGTGCTCCTGTACCATTAAAGACAAAGGTCTGACTTCATAACATATATGATGCTTCGGCATCTCTCGAAAGGATAATGTCCCATCTTCGCACCAATGAGCACACCGGATGCACTTCAAATAAAGTAGATCCACCCTTTGAATTGAGGTAGCATTTACAATTACGCTTCAATTTTCTCTAAGCTATATTTGCAAGCATATATTGATGTCTTCGATGAAAATCTGTAACGTCAATATTGTCACTAGTACATTTGTAAGATAGCGATAAAAGGAAAAGAGCTTTGACAAAGCTCAAAAAAAAAAAAAAGATGAAAAATGAAAATGAAAATGGTGCCCCCACATCTTGAACATCAAAGACGAGAGTATGCCTTCACACTTAGATTACATGCATATAAGGGTATGCCTTTACACTCAAATTACATGCATACTAGGTTACATCTTTGTACTAGATATATGCTTCGACATCTAAAAAAAGAGAGAAAAAGAGTTAAGAGTAATCTTTGCTACAATGTTAGACTACAAATCACTTTACGACACAATCGCATTTCATTTTATGTTGAATTCGAATGGTTTGCGATTAAATTCAAATAGCAAAAGCTAAAATGATTCATATTCGCCATTAGGCAAGGATGGTTTTATTTTATGATTGTATCTGATATTGTATATGCATAAATATAAAGCTTATGAGCTGAGATCAAGTGTTGTCGCCTGCTGACATTGTTATTACATATAATACATTTTAACACAGTTAATATGAAAATGTAATAGTTTCGCCTAGAATTGAACATGGATTACATTTAAGCCACTTTAACAAATCCGACTTATAGATTTATTTATAGTGTGTTAGAAGCCATGAAAAGATCTCATAAGGTCATGTATTGTGTAATATAAGATGGCTTAGAGCTCTTATTAGAGCAGATAAAAATATAACAAAATATTATTACTTTGTATGTTGTATATATATTAAACCTATCACTCAATAGAAGTGAATCCTAGTTACAAAGGTCATTGTCTAGTGTAATGATGTTAGAGTCTTAGCACTAATAAGTGCTTAAGACTAGTTTTCACTCCGCACGATGATTACTAGAGATAGAAACCAAATTCAATTCCATCTGACATTGGTGGAGAATATTAAATGGTCTTCGAAAGTCGGCACAATGGTCCTCTGCTCTTTTTGGTAATGTCGTGGGTATATCTTTGGCTGTGTAAATGGGCTGGTAAAAACTCAATAAACTGACCCAGATGATTGATCCAATAGACAAAGCCAAGGATCCAAAGAACAGCTCTTAGCTCTCAGATTTCAGCTCTTAGCTCTTAGCTCATAGCTCGTCAGATGGAGCTCTCATTTCTCAACTCTTAGATCGTAGCTTGCTAGATAAAGCTCTCATCTCTCAGCTCAGATCTCAGCTCGCTAGATCCAGCTCGTAGGATCGAGCTCTCAGCTCTCAGCTCACTAGTCAGCATTACTCAGCTCATTCTATGCGTAACTCATTACTTAGAGCAAGATCTAGCTCGAAGTCATTCAAGACAGGCTCTAGCTCGCACAATGAATAACTTAATAAGGAAATCTTTCAGAAAATGCAGTATACGGATTTGATCGTGATTTTCTCATCAGAATTGGAAGTTAATTCAAATTTGAACTTAGTCAACGTGATCCCGAGCTTTACGGAGCAGTTTCCTAATTAGGCTCTGACTTATTAGGAAGTGTAATTAATTTGTGATTCTTTTTCTGTTTTATTTCTTCCAAAACTGTAACGCCTCTTTCCTTTATAAATAGAGGCTGAATTCATTGTAACAAGCACGATACACAAGAAATACTATACTGTCACTCTGCTGAAATATTAAGAGACAGTCGTGGACGTAGGCTTTTTTGGCTTAACCACGTTAAAAACCTTCTGTCTTCTCTGTGTTGCTCCTTGTTTTTTGCCATCTATTCTCCTTGTTTTCTGTTCTGTTTACTTTGATTGTAGGTATTGCGTTCTGAACTCTCGTCGACCAGAAATCAACGTCGATATTTTGGAGCTAGAGGAAGGGCCCAGACTGCAATCTTTAAGTTTTCAGCAATCATGGCAAGAGGAAGAATAACCAAAAGTTCAGATGTGGTGGCTGATCAACTAGAGAGGCAGGCAGACTAGTAGCAGTATGATGTCCAACTGATGGAGAATGCTGTTGTGCCCATGTCAGGCACCTCTCACGCCCCTATGACAGGTGTTGTTGTAGGTATACATTCACCAGCCTCTCGCCAGCAGCACCATTGGACTTTATAGTCGGGGGGCTACATGTATGGCACCAACGGTAAGAACATTAGAGAACACAGTGCAGCAACTCACTGAGACCATCAGGGCACTGGTACAAGCCCAAGCTCGAAACATACCTAGATCCGAGGTTGTTGCCCTTAGAGAAATTTACCAGTAGCAGCAAGAAGATGTACCAGCTCCTAAAAGGCCACTCAGAGATCAGTCATGACCTGCTAACTCAGTTCATTCCTCTAGTTCACGTTCGAGAACTGAAGGTCGCAGAGCTCGTGGAGCTGGGAGCTCACCAAAGTCTCGTCTGGAATATATGCCAGATCGCAGCTCCTCAGGTCGCGAGTTCGAGGGAGGATATAACCCTCAGAACCCAGCATTAGAAGAGCTCTTTCAAAGGGTCCAGCAACTTGAAGCACTCTCTGACACTTCAAACCAACGCCATCAGAATAAGGAGAGGTCCCTTTTCACTAGGGAGATCGAGCTACAACCTCTTCCTCCTATGTTCAAACTCCCTAATATTTCATCTTATAGTGGGGATAGTGACCCTTACGACCACTTGGACGCTTTCGATATACAAATGGACCTACAGACGTCCAACCCCTTGGTGAAATGCCGTGTTTTTCCAGCCACTTTGGGCGACGTTCCACGGATCTGGTTCAAGAGTCTCCCAGCTCGCAGTATAGGTAGTTGGGAGGAATGTCAGCAAAAATTCATCAGCTAGTACCAGGCTCTGAAGAGATAGTTCGCACTACTCTGCCACCTCGCTACAATATTTCAACAACAAAACGAGTCCTTGAAGGACTACATTACCAGGTTCAGACGTGAGGTTACTAATGTGGAGAATCCTTCAAATGAAAACATTTTAACTGTCATCTCAGCTGGACTTCGTAAGGATGGGAAGCTCTATGAAAGCATCTACAAGTCTCCAGTAAGAGAACTGGACGAGTTCTACGAGCGAGCTTCCAACGAAATTAGATGGGAGGAAACCTTCAGCCCCAAAAAGTCTAATCAAACGAATGAACTGGGCAGTTCCAACTAGTTGAAGAAAAAAAGTAATGGTAAAAATGGAGGTGAATGTCAAAGTAACGATGCAAAAAGTCAGGTCGTTAAGAAAGCTAATAATGAACCCAGAAATGAGCGATCTTAGCGTTAGGGTCGTCATGATACCTATAGCACCCTATCAGATACACAGAACAAGATCTTTGCAACGGAGAGAGAGATGGAGGACTTTGGGAAACCCAATCCCATGAAGACTCTCGCTAGGTTCAGAAACAAGAGCAGATTTTATAACTATCATGATGAAGTCGGGCATAATACTTCACAATTTGGGAACCAAATGACGTCATTGAGGACTTAGTTAAAAAAGGCCGCTTGAGAGATTATGTGATTCAACCGGCAAGTTTGCTACCTCAATAGCCTTTATAGCCAATATAATTACAGCCCCAATGAGGCCCTAAAAGAGACATAAAACTCGCAGTGTATTCACATCGCAGTTGCACCCAATAGGTCATGTCTCTAACTTGTAATTCAATGTCTGAAATTAATTAAAGTTATGAATTTCCCTTGTTGATGGCTAACGACCTCTCCATCAAATTTTTCTTTGAGAAGTTTAATTAAGTCCTGTTATATTAGCTGAGGTCTGACCTACTGAATATAGCTTGACTAGAATTATGTTGTTAGCTGAGGTCTCAACCCTCTGGACAGCTCCATCAATTATGTTGTTAGCTGAAGTCTCAACCCTCTTGACAACTCCATCAATTTAGCTGTTAGCTGATGTCTCAACCCTCTGGACAGCTCCATCAATTATGTTGTTAGCTGAGGTCTCAACCCTCTGGACAGCTCCATCAATTATGCTGTTAGCTGAAGTCTCAACCTTCTAGACAGCTCCATCAATTATACTGTTAGCTGAGGTCTCAACCCTCTGGACAGCTCCATCAATTATGCTGTTAGCTGAGGTCTCAACCCTTTGGACAGCTTCATCAATTTAGCTGTTAGCTGAGGTCTCAACCCTCTGGACAACTCCATCGATTATGTTGATTAGTTGAGGTCTCAGCCCTCTTGATAGCTCCATCAGTTTAGCTGAAGTCTCAGCCCTCTGGACGACTCCACATCACAATGACAGACGAGGATGCAACCCCCTGCATAGCTCGACAAAAGCTCGTTATAACGCTGACAAGTTCTCACCTACAGGCTCTCAACCTTATGTTTTGGAAGGTGTCACCTGTGAGCTGCTATTATTATCGAGCTGAACCATTATTATTGAGCTCTTATCTGATGTTTAGGAGTTGCTAGTGTTGAACTCATTTCTGCTACTTATGAGCAATTATTATTATCGAACTTTGAAAAGTATATCTGCTGAGACTATTATTATTACTGAACTCTAGAAGATGTATGTATGGTTTGCGAGCTATTATTATTATTATTGAGCTCTAGAAAACACGACCGAACTAATTTCTTGTTTAAAGTTCACAAGCTACAATCTACGAACAATGACTTGCGAGCTATGTTGCATCAAAATCAGCAATTTCTAAACCTACCATCAGGTACTATTATTGCAAACTTACTTATTTATAATTTAATATCTTAGTTCGCAGGAAATTCAAAGGCCTGAAGAAGCAAATTCATTCAAAGAAAACTCGCAACAAGGCGAATTGGTTCAACAATGATAACGTTGAAATGAGGCGAAAATATTCATTATAGATGATCTTGCGGAGCGATCTTTGGCAACTTCTTTCTAAGCAGCTTCAACAATTTCAGCTAGCTATTCAATAGCTTCAGCTCGCTGCTCAGCAGCTCCAGCTCGATGCTCAGCAGCTTCAGCTCACTGCTCAATAGCTTCAGTCCATTACGGTTAGAGCATCCTCAGCCTCCTCCTTACTTCCTCAGCATTCATCAGCTTGACTTGAAGGACTTGCTTTATTTTTTATGATCTCTCAACTTCTATTATTGTGAACGGGAGCTCACCAAACAACTTTTTCAAGCTCTTTCTTCTCCTCGAGAACTTGAAACCCTAACCATTTCATCGCTCTCACAATGGCCTGAAATGCACCGAATAAACACTTAACCCAAATAGTCGCCATAAGTCAAGTGATGGGAAAGAGCTTGAAAATGCAGCACAACAGATAGTAACACATCAACTTTTACCAGCGGGCTTTAGCTCTCAGTATCAAGATTGCACTGAGAGTTGGGGGCTAATGTTATAGGTATATTTTGGGTTGTGTGAATAAGCTGGTAAAAGCTCAATAAACTGACCTAGATGATTGATCCAATAGACAAAGCCAAGGATCCAAAGAACAGCTATAAACTTTCAGCTCTCAGCTCTCATATCTCAGCTTTTAGCTCGTAGCTCGCCAGATGAAGCTCTCATCTCTCAACTTTCAGATCGTAGCTCGCCAAATGAAGCTCTCATCTCTCAGCTCAGATCTCAACTCGCAACTTGCTACATCTAGCTCATAACTCGCTAGATCCAGCTCGTAGGATTGAGCTCTCAACTCTCAGCTCACTCTATGTGTAGCTCGTTACTCAGAGCATGATCTAGCTCGAAGTCATCCAAGATAGGCTCTAGCTCGCACAATGAACAACTTAATAAGGAAATCTTCCAGAAAATACAGTATCCCGATTCGATCGTGATTTTCTCATCACAGTTGGAAGTTAATTCAAATTTGAACTCAGTCAATGTGATTCTAAGCTTTACGGAGCAGTTTCCTGATTAGGCTCTAACTGATTAGGAAGTATAATTAATTTGTGATTCTTTTCCTGTTTTATTTCTTCCAAAACCGTAACGTCTCTCTTTTCTATAAATATAGACTGAATTTATTGTAACAGGCACGATACACAAAAAATGCTATATTGTCACTCTATTGAAATATTGACAGACAGTCGTGGACGTAGGCTTTTTTGGCTGAACCACGTTAAAAACCTTCTGTCTTTTCTGTGTTGCTCCTTGTTCTTTGTCATCTATTCTTCTTGTTTTCTATTCTGTTTACTTTGATTGCAGATATTGAGTTTTGAGCTCTCGTCGACCAGAAATCAACGTCGACAAGTAATATGAGTAAATTATTGTTGGTAGAATAAAAGATCAGAAATGCAACATATACTGATTTTCTGATATCCTTGGTTGTAAATGATTTCTCACGAACTAGCAATATTTATTTCAAAAACTGAGGTCTAATTTTCTCAAAACAAAATCTACAATTTACGATAGACAGTCTTCTTACAACGCTACCATCCGATATAATCATACATCAAATCGAAAAATTAATGTAACATAGGGATTTTTAAGCATGCTTCCTAGTAATCGTAATATAGCCTTCATTTTTTATGAGCTCAACATTCTCCGTACTAGGGGTTTAAGAAGAATACAGTGCATCATACATTCAATTCCCATCTCGACAATTTAAGAAGGCCGCAACGCTCCTACACCTTTGGAGTTTTCGAATCGTTGTGATGAGCATTTTCCTCTAGTATCACTATCAAAATGAAATAAGCCTCTTGTTGAATTTAGTTCCACAAGCCTTGATGAGTTACTAGAATTAGTCCCAAAAAGTAGAGATCTTTTGGTTTTGAAAAATAAGCTCCTAAATGGCATGACAGCTGCTAAGACATGTCATATTCCTATGACAAAACAAGAAAAAGTGATACTATAATTTAGAGAGATTAGCAAATACGTTCTCACTTTGCATTATCATTATCCTTTTTCTACTTTCCAAGCCTATGCAATCTATTTGAATGGCTTTGACACCAAACCAACATGTAAGTGACCATTCTATTTTTGTGTTAGAGAACATGATCATGTTAGACTTTCCTCGAATTTAGCCGTATTTGTCTTGGATGAAGCACTTTAGGCTTTGCGATTTGTCTTGAGGTAGTGTCTTCAGTCTGAAGGCATTCTTTCTATATAACAACTAACATAGAATATAATGTATATTGTTGAAATCTATTTATCTACTGGAAGAGGCCGTTGCCATATCTCTTTCTTTATTATAGAGGCAACTACGATGTCGAGGCTTTCCAAGGTTGTCTAAGTCTGAGTCGCTTGGTTATATTAAAAGTCCTTGAAGGCATAGTGTTTTTATTGTGGGTACAAAAGTTGTGAGACAGAAGCAAGTGCACGCTAAAATTATTTTCTTCGACAGAACTATCGAATATGATTGAATTACTGATATATTGTATATTACCATTGATGTATGCCTTTATAGTTTGATTTTCTTTAATTTTGTGGTCTTTTGACTTTCTTCCTAGAGCTCTCTTCTCCATCGGTGGTGAATGCTCTCACGTCTGCTTATTCTTCATACATATGTATCTAGTTATACCCTGTGTTTGCTTATTCTTTATACATACCTATCCAATTATACCCTGAGTATACATGCACAAAGCTTGATAACTTGTGACTTGCGGTCGAGCAAATCAACTGATCAATTCTCACAAAGAAAAATTGTACTTCACACATGCCTCATTCAGATTAGCAAAATCGATGCACATTGTTCAACATCTATCTTTTTCCTCGCTGAGACAATGTTCAAAGGTTATTCACTATGTTAGGCCTCGACAAATGAACCTATTAATGAGCAATTATGGGCCTCAGCATTCCTATGTTAACTCGAGCACGCTCTTGGCTATCTCTTTAGTACGCCAACTAGCGGATCAAATTTGTTAGACTTTCATGGTCTATAAGTACTTTCTTTGTAGTTTTTGTAGCAATTTTAATGTTTATTATCAATGCGTCGACATAAGGGAACCTTATTCCTTTAACATTTTCAAGCAGGAAGATAACAGTATCCCACCTTTAGGAACTAACAACAATTATTCAAATTAACCTCGAGCAATTGCCTTCCTTTCAAGTCGGATGCAGATTTCCCTCTCAATAGAATGAATGAGCCTTTTTGAACTAAATCATCTAGACGAGCTATAAGTGCCGTATATTCCTTTAGCTTTCCTTCACGAAGAAGACCTTTGATCTAGTTCATCAATTATTGGCATTTGCCCGTAATATGGTTGTAGTGCATGTGAAAGTCACACTTCTTGTTTTAACTTCCCTTTTCTAAGGAAGTTTTGTGCGAATTTGGGGTCTCAAGAAGATTTAGACGACTAGTTATTTGATACATTCGATCCAATGAGATCTTTCAATGATGTATAGCTACCGAATCTGTTGTGTAATTCTTTGTAATCTCACTCAGTTGTGTCAATCCTGGCTATGCTTTGTCAACCTTTCCCCCTTTGACCCCTGAAGCCCTCTATCGGGTCCAATTTTCACGCGATTTTTACTTGCAAGTAGGTTGTATATCTTACGACTTCATCTAAAGGAGACAGTGACTTTCTGCTCAACATATCAAGAAGTTCCCATAGCAATAATCCCTTGAAAAACACAGTCATCGTTGCTCCATTATTGAAACCCCTTACTTCTCTCCTCTTCTTCGAAATGCACGTTAAATTACTGCAAATCATCTCTCCTAGCTTTTGATTGGCTCTTGATATATGCATAATGTGCATTTTTCTTCCTCTAATTCCTGCAAAGCTTGTAATGAATTCTCAAGTTAATTCTCCAAATAAACAATATTCCCATACGGCAATACGAGTCGACAACAAGAATTTACATTGCACTGCATCTAATGCCCCCAAACATTTACCTAATCTAAGAATACTTCTATATGATCTTTAAGGTCTTAGGTGCCATCGCACCTGCATATATCTTCTTTTTTATAGCAAATGTGATCAAGGATCTTCACCCTAATTATCGTCCTTGAAAACGCACTTTCTTGCACCATTGGTCTTCACAAGGCTTCCCTATAATGCATATCCAAATGATATGACTCATCATCCTTCAAATGATAAGGTTCTTCTTCCTCACCTATTCGACTGGACCGCTATAATGAATAGCCCAAGAACAGGGCCTAGATTGAAAGTCCACTCTATTATAGCTTTAATAGATCGAATTATTTGAACTATCATAACTATTGTATTTATAATTTATTCGTCCAATCAACAAATTGAATGTTGTTCTTTAAATGTGCCACTAGCTCCTCTTGAGGTAAGAGAGGATTAGGCCAAAGCCCTATTGGGAGCAAATGAGCGAAGAATTGGCCAAAGTCCCAATGCAATCCTCCAACGAAATGGTATGCCTAGTACCTAAGATTCGAAACCCTATTAGCGGCAAATAAGCAAAAGGTTTGGGTCAGAGTCCCAAATCAGTTCAATCTACAACATTCGAAGTTATAATTTTAATATAAGCCAAAGATACCCGACTACTAAAAGTTCTAAAGCATGTGAATCTCACGTGAAAATAGCTGCATCCCATTAAGGGTAAGTTCGATGTGACGGATCCTTTCCTTCATGTACAGTAATAACTATTCTACATCACATTCTTTGGGCATAACTTAATTTCTATGTTAAAATGTTTGTACTCGAGGCACCTGAGATGATGCAAAGGCATCAAGATGACGAAAAAGCACTTTTAAGCAGGTAATGCACTCAAAGCCCTCAGTTCCTACGCTTGGAGTTACCAAAAATTGCACTCATGATTAAAGCATCAAAAATTCAATTCAAGTGCGACTTTCTACTTGAAGTAAAATTCAATGTTGCCAATCTGACTTCAAAACCGATGTATGAAGCCTTCGATTACTCCAAGTCAAAAGCGACACTTCAATTGCAGATGAATACCTTTTTAAATTGTAAATATGAGTTAAAATTCCCAGCAAGTACAACCTGTAGGTGAGATATTGTCAACAGAAATCAAACATTAAGGAAGGATATGCGAATAAAAGCCTTCGAACCAATGAGGTCAATCACTTTACATTAATGATACAACCTAAAATAAGACCTTAATTTCGAGATAGTAGAAAGACAAGTTGGTTTCGCATCAGGTTGAGAATATCGGAGACTTCCGATTAAAGGCACTATGACGAATACATTTCAACAACTACAAAAGAATGAGATAAATGAAGTTTTGAAATAGAATGAATTCGGCTTGTGAACACGTTTAATACGTCGCCAAGGCTCTTAACTTGCAATTCTGGTTAGATCATGAACACTCAGATTTGAACCGATCCGACGCGACTAGATAAACTCGGGTCAAGTCGGTTCGGGGTCAGTGTAGGGGAGTAATGTGGCCCATGCATGGAAGCCAGTAAGCCACATATATCTTTCATGCACCTCCACATGGCACTTAGCCCCACTCTCTTTATCAACCAAAGTCGACAGAGGACACTCAATCTCTTTCTCATACAGATGACAGAACACACACAGCTCTCACTTTCTCTCCCGGGTACACACACTCTCTCTCGTCTCCGACTTTTTCTAACTCTCTTAACTCCGACTTGAATGACAATGGAGGAGAAGAGTGCATGCAGTCACCGTCATCGCCACTATCGGTAGCCCGCCAGCAAGTTGTCGTCACCCATCGCCGTCGGAAGCGACAGCACCATCCTAATCTGCGTTGTTGCCATTTATGCTTTTGAAAGGTTAGAAACTGAGCCCTACACCGGCGACTCTAGCAGCCTCATTCATCACCAATGCAGCACCGTGAGCTGCCACCCTTATCGCCGTCGATCATGGTAGCAATCGAGGAAGATGACCAAGGGAAGAATCGGGCAAAGAGATGGAAGAGAGTGGCCTCCGTCGGACCTATCGAAATTGGGCAACACCGGCGATCCCCACAGCAGCCATGGATGTCGAGTCAAGGGCTGGGTGACTCAGTGTGAGTGATCGGGTTGCAGATAATGGCCACAAGAGCCAAATTACCAAAAAGCCCTGCTTAGGTAAATGACAAAAGAGCCCTCATTAAATTACGAATGCACCCTTTAGGCTTCTTATTCACTGCTGATGTTAGAAGTATTATTAACCTTCATTTTGCCCCCTAGATATCTACGTTGGACAATAGGGAAAGGACATCTTAGTCTTAATCAATGATAACTATTATAGACAGCACTGACCTTGTGATAGTCAATACGTGAATGCCACCAAATAAGGTTCTATTTATCTGGATTTCATGATAATGTTCCAATAAGAACTGCTATGAATCTCCCCGAACAAAGATAATTATAAATATTAGCAAACTTAATAAATTATTAGTGAAAGCGAGATGTTAGCCTCCATTGGGTTTAATAACCTTCGAACGAATGGTCCTATTAGAATAATGATAGATCTTTAAGTAACCTTGTGTACGTTACGACACCTAAAAAGTAAATCATGTCTCTCCTTGCAAAAGAAATTTATCTAATTATTATTTATGATGTTGATTATTAAAAAATATGGACTAACTTAAGCATCGGAGTGTGCTCCTGGGGGGCAAACCCCTGGGTCATCCTAACGAAGGCTTTATGTGTTTTGCAGATCATGTTGCGGAATGTAGTTAAGGTTGGCTATCGCACAAAACAAATGCTCAACAAGAGATTCATTCGACCTTTAGGGACATTTTTGGCTGCAACACATGTATATTGAATTGGCTAACTACAGTACTACTCTTACTCATAGTTTTTAAGTATTGAATCTCCTCCCTATTATAGTTTATGAGGTATAAATGTCTAATTATAGATTTTTTAGTCTTTAATTATTGTATTCTTGTTTGCATGATTTTATTTCTAATTGTATATATATATTGAAATAATTTCTAGTTATATATTAGTTTCTGCAAATTACAAAAGACTATAATTTTTACCTCCCCTCATTTAAGTGCACTTTTTCCTTCGTCGAAGTACCTTTGATAAAAGCATTGTGTTTATTATTTTTTTACTAATTGTCAATCTGAAGCTTTACCAATTACTCAAGTACGAAGGTTCTTCACATCAGCAAAACATTATCGAGTACAATTATTTGACTTCACGTTTTACTCTAAAAGATGAAGTTCCTGTCTTGTTTTTCTTCCTAGTGAAATTTTCCAAGTAGTCTATTATGGCTCCTTGGTTCTTTGCCTAAAAACAAAACAAATAAAAGACGAAGACTAACATGAAAAAAAATGTTGGTGTTTTCTAGCTTCAGTCTCCAGCAAATGACATCATGCATGACAAACTACCCAAAATGCAGATTTCTTCAAAATTGAGCGCAGCAGAAATATGAACTATCTCTATCTCCCATACGTATTGTATGCGTGTAAGAATGTAAATAGACCAACTTTACATTTTCAAAGTGGATAAGTTGCGATGGAGTTTTACGAAATTCAATGGTGTTGACAAAATCTAATGATTAAAGAAAACTAAGATGGGATGATAGCGATCAAGACAAGTTTGGTGTGATAAATGACAAGGAGAAGGAGGAAAGGTAATGAACAGTTGTCAACTAAGACGGCCACCAAAAGAAGTTCGGGTTGGTGAATCACCTAACAGGACAAGCGAACAACAAGAAACCAACGGAGTTTACTCTTACACTGGCTATATATATAAGATATATATAAGACTATAAAGAAATAGATAATAGTTGAAATCCAAAACATTAATTGACTAGCAAAAAGAGAAGAGAAATGATAGTGTTTCAGGTCATAGGGGAGCAAAAGTTAAACAGATAGCTTTTCGAAAGAAGAGTCAAATGGGCATAAAGGAAATGTCGAATGCAGAGAATCTGAACTGGGTTTGAGGTTTGAACTTTGAACAACTGACAAATCTCCAATTCTTAGAACCTACGCGAGAGAGAGAGAGAGAGGCTACATGTATAAATATATGTAGAGATATAGATGTTAGGTAGGGCTAGAGCCCACATTTGTAGCGGTTGTTGCCTTTAAGGTTTGCCTCGAAAGGGAGCTTGTTCAGAGCATTGCACGTGTAAACCAGTACCGAAATATTTTCATGTCTCCATATCGAGGAAACCCTACAAACTGTTTAAGAAAGGAAAAAGAAAAACATATGGAAACTATTAAGCCCATATCTCTTTGCTTCTCATAAATAGCAATGTGCCATCATGTAGTTAGCTTTTAATTCAACATCCTTTGAACTTGTCAGTTCACAGACACAAACAACGACTGCAATAATTGTACTACCTGTACTCTAGCTAAAAGTGTCATAATATTATCCTTTTTTTGCCTAGAAGCTGCAAAAAAAAAACAAATCCATAGAGATTTGAAAGACCATGATGGCTTCACAGAACAGTTAAATAATAAATGTACTGGTATTAATCAATAAAAATAAAAAAGAAACAAATTGAGCTCCATATTTTTTTTCTTTCTGAAATGCAGAAAGAGTGTGGTGCGTCGTGGGTGCGATCAATTTTGCCTAATTATTTTGATTTATAAGAATGAATTAAACCAAGAGGTGTTTGTGTTCGGAGTGTAGAAATGAAAATATGAGAGTGCAACAATCTATTCATAAATTAAGAAGCAAATTCATATGAAAAATAGTTAGGAGAGGCAGCAAATTAACAACTTAAATCTCTTGCGAATTAAGGAGACCTTTTCGCATTTGGTGCTTGCTCGCTAGTCTTTCCGTTCTTCTTCTTGTTCATGTTGACCTTCTTTAATTGGAACATAGGGCAGCAGTTATTTCCATCAAATCAAACTCACCAAGAATCCATGAATTTACACGGTCCTTCAATCAACATGCAATATTAAGCATATAATAACCTAATAATAATCAATCACCAAATCTGAAAATTGACAAAAGACTAAAAAGTAAAACCAAAGAAAAAAAAACCTGGAATACTCAACAACCCAAAGTTTTCTCTAGCTACAAATTTCGAGCAGAAGATGGCAGCTACAATCATCAGTCAAATGGATATACATACATATGATATACGTACGTATGTATATAATCTTGGTGGAAATCTGTGAGCGAGCCAGCTAGTACCTAATATGGAGGGCGACCGGTTGCCCAGTAAGGTTCGGTTGGTAGCTGGATTGAATTGAGAAGATTAGGTGGCAAGCCATGAAATAAAGGTGCGTTTGGCTCCGGCATAACTGGTTGCTGTTGTTGCTGCTGTGAAGAAACTCCTCCTGGTGACCCAATTGCACCTCCTTGCATTGGCAGCTGACCCTCTTCTTCTTCTAGTGGAAGCCTCTCATATGCAGCATTACTAAACGATGCTGCCATAATCACAACCGGACCCGAACTCATTAGTGTCCCCACAACACTGCCACCCACCACCTGCCCTTGTCCACCAGCTAAGTATATGGTTAACCCAGATGCAGCTGGAGGAGCTGGTGGTGGTAAAAACGACCCAGCAAGTGATAGTATCTCAAAACGACCATGTAATGATACAATTGCACCTGGTGAGGCTGGTTGTCTTAGAGTAACATTAGTGACAGTTCCGGTTCCACTCAAAATGCAAACCCCTCTCTGTCTTCTCCTAGCGAATGTAGCAACACTCTCGACCATGTCACAACCATCAGCTATTTCCATAACATGAGTGCGAAGAGCGTTGGCGCTGTCTCGAGTGATGATGATGGGGGGCTTTGGCTTGTTCTTGGATCCAGCAGGTCTGCCACGTGGTCTCCTTGTGATCTCTCCTTCACCACCTGAGCCTTGGATGAGCTCTTTGCCTTCACTACTGTTTGTGTTGTTGTTGTTATCATCGCGATCCAATTTGATAGCCCTGTTTAGGCCACCGCTACTCCCGCTTTGCTCATCTTCCGAGTTGTGTTGCTGTTGCTGTTGATGATGGAATTGTTGTTGGTGGTGAAGTTGGAAATCTCTTGTGTGGAACGGAGGAGGAAGAGAATGACCATGCGCTGTTACTGGATCCATGATGATGATGATGATGCTTTCTTCTTTCTCTTTTGATATAGCGTCAGAGATCTTACTCGCTAATTTCTCCACATAAACGTAACGCAACTGAGTAATTAGAAACTAATTTTGAACTAAAAAGGAGATAAGAGTAGTAAAGGTTTGTGCTAATTCTAAAAGAAGGTAGAAGGTGAGATGGCAACTGGTGATCTCTCTTTAAGTTGCTTTCTTTCTTTGTTCGCTTTTTTTTTTTTCCTCCTCTCTCTCCTGTAAAGGATTGTAGTAGCCTGCGCAAAAAGAAAGAAGAAAAGGAGTGGAAATTGGATGTCACACCCAAAATTCTGAGGTGAATTCAGCCACTAAACTTAGTGGAGCATTTTCCAGAGAGCTTGTAATAGTGGCCAGAGTTTGAGGAGAGAGAGAGAGAGAGAGTGGATGGATAGGCTCTGAGGAGAGTGTTGGGGTTAATTAGGGTTAGATCGGAGATAATGAGATGGGTTTGGTTACAGTTTAGACTGCGTGCGTATGGGCGGTGGATGGGTCCCAAACTTTAACTCTCTCTCTTTTGTCCCTTCCAGCACTTCCTGCTCTCTCTCTTCATGTTCTCTCTCTTTCTTTTCTCTCTCTCTATATATATATATAAAAGTTAAAAAAAAAAAAAACTTATATTATTTTAAAATCTCTTCAACTCCTCGTAGTCCCAACCACCAGATCCTTGTCTCCTAACTTAACCTCTCTTTCTACTCTTTTATCTTCTTAAAACCTTAATTTTCTTTTATTTAACAAACTCTTAAGAGACAAAATCATATTGATTGAAAACTAACTTGAAACTTTCTTCTTCAAATTATTGGTTTTTGATATTTTGTCAATGTATCTAGCATTTCTATGCTTATTTTCTTGCCTGCACATTTTGAACTTGTAAAAGCCATTTTTTTCGATTAACATGGGCAAAAGTACTTGACTAAGAAGTTTCAAATGTAGATAATCAAACACATGTGAATATTGGTGTATAGTTATATACATATGTAAAGCTTCCTTCAATCTATGAATTGGTAGAACTTGGAACAAGAGAGGGCCATCGTTTCTCCAGAGTTGAAAATCATACCCAGCCGGATGATCCGGGTAAGTTAAATGAAACAGTAACTGGCACATTAAAATTGGACAGTCAAGATCGCCATCGAGGGAGAGAGAGAGAGAGGGGTCAGCTTCAATTTTCCATGACTCACATGCATTAGCTACTATGCTCTGCAAGCTCTGTCTCTTATCTCTGAATGTTAACGTTGGGGTCCACATGCTTCGGAAGAAGGACACGTGTCTCTTCCCCCACAGTTAACGGTTCTATTTCATTGATTTTCCTGAATTTTTGCCTTGTTCGAATTATTGATCAGTATAGAGGCTACTATATGGCCTCTTACACATGTGTAAACGTATCAAAAACACAGCACAGATAAGAAAGAAATTTAAGCTAGCGGTAAGTCATCATCGTTTTTCCATGTGGATCGAAGCAGGTCCTGCAGTGTATTGTACTGATCATGAAAGTGCCAAAAATATAACTTACTATTTATGGGTCCGGATCACTGGGAATATGCATGTCTACTTCTATTGGTGGAAACCAAAATCCTATACTTATTTAATTGCTAAGCTAGCTTAGAATTTAATTCTTGTGTCATTCCCTTTCTTGTTAACACTCAATACAAATCATAAATAAATAATTCGAGTGTGTCATTCCCGTGGACGAGAAAACCCACGTATGGTGAGGTGTGCGGATTGAACTCATCGTTTACGTACAGGAGCTGCAGCTTTACCACTCAGTGACCCATTTTGCGTGCATATGATCCAGGTTTTATTAATTGTCAAGGTGTATTTTATTATCTTAAGTAAAAAGTCGTGGGTACATAGGGGCAGAGGATAGAGTTAACTAGGCAGCTAGCCTCCAAATAAAAACTATCTTGATTCTTGACTATTAGGATTTTGTTTTAGAAAATAATTTATGCCTGTTTTAGACACCAATCTGTCACTTGATTTCAGTTCAACTTTCAAACTTCACAATTGAAATTAACATAACAAAGCCACGTAATGTAGAAAAATCACTTAACAGAAGTCGATATGTCTTGTCAGCTTAATTGTTCATTGTCAAAATTTAGTGAAGTCATGTTAGTACTCTTCATTGTCGTAGAAACTTTGCACTAGTTTTTTCATTGTTTTGAAGGGCCCATCTTTTCTTTTACCTCACAATTATTTCCGATGTCATCCTTAGTACAGGCGAAATTTCAAGTTTGGTGCAATTGTTGAGCTGCTTAAAACAAATAATTTTGAGTGTTATATATATATTTTTAAAAAAAACTAAATAAAATTATTATTACATGTTTTAAATGAATTATAACCATTGCACCACGTTCTACGTAAAAGTGCTATGTATCTTTAGTTCATGTTGTCACTTCTAATCAGCCACACAAATCTTACCTTACGATGATAAAAGGAAATTCTACCTATTCCTCATTTCGGATTCGAGACCCGCACATACCAAAATTTTTAGGGGCTGGATTTAGTAATAATATTATCGTCAACATAATCATTATTATTAGTTTTAACACACCCCCCCCCCCCCCCCCCCCCCCCCCCCCCCCCCCCCACAAAAAAAAAAAAAAAAAAAAAAGGCATGCCAGCCATGAATATTTGATAACCACAAAATCCTTTAAGGACGACAGGACGTCAGATTTGGAGAATTATAGTTATTATAAATTATAGGTGTTCATCGGAAGCTTATTATTAGTTTTTCACCATGATTGACAAACAGAAAAGTGCAATAGATGCTATACGGTGGCATTTTTGTAATGTTTGTAGTTAGAACCAAAAAGTTCAAACCCATCAATCCGAACCCCACATATATCCTCATCTCATGGATAAGGCCACTTATCCAGAATATAATTACAATATTAATTGCATCGTCAATTATTATATATGTATGTGCAACAACTTATTCAATAGAAAATGAAAGAAAAGTACTCAATTCAAAACTATGGACAAATTAATATCATCTCATTGAACTTGATTTGGCATGTAATGGTTTGTCTATAAGCATCATGAAATCCTGGATCATCTCAAAGGATTCAATCATATAATAAAAATTTAATGTAAACTTCAATCAAGCATAATTAACAATAGACCTTACATTCAATCATAGCATAATCTGTTGTCAATTAATGCATAATTTATGTTTGGTCAAGTACGCAAGAAAAAATTTCTTTGACTCTCTTCACAATATGAGGTTAAATATATTGTATTAAAAGAAAATTATAGGGAAATATCACCGCAAGTTTCCTTCCTTTATTATAGCTTTAAAGTCGTTGTATTTACGACTCTAATATCAAATCTAATAAAATCTATCAAAACTCTATTAAGATAAAATATATATATTTTTAAAATCTACTGCTATTAAGTTAAAGTTGATTGTCGTGTCTTAACCTTTTGTAACTCTTATTTTCCATCTTTAAAATAATGTTTCAACTGAAATTGGGGCATTTTGTATTCTAGTAGCAAATATTATAGAGATTTAAAACTGAAAATTGTAATTTCTTTTGTGTAACCTAATAGCATTTGTAGTTGTAGCGATTTTCTGTCGCATGGTTGAAAGTTACTGTTCGTGCTATTGAGTGTCCTTTTCATAAGGGATATTATTAAAATACACTTGAAAACGAAATTAATATGAAATAAAATGAAACTAATATGAAATCACCTCTTTTCTATGTTCAAAAATGAGGTTGGTGATATTATTTTTCATTTTAGCGGATGGTTCAGATTTTTTCTTTTTTATAAATTGAGACTTATTGTTGGAAAAAATTAACATTAGAATAATTAGCTAAAAATGGAAGGCAATAATACTCATTTGCCTTCCTTTTTTGCTACTATAATTGAATTAATTGTTTGAGTTTTAATGGCACATGAAAGTGAAAAATTTCAATTTTACTCTAAATGAATGTCTCGAACAAAGACTATTTGTTCTAAATAATTAAGAACCACCTATTCTGAACACATGACCATATGTCCTAAATAAAAGCACATGTTACGAAAAATGAATACTTGTCCCAAACAAGGAGTAGATGACTTGAAGCCATGACTATATGTCCCAAACAGATGATACAATATGTCTTCAAAACATGACCCCAATTCAAGCAAAACCAAAACTTTCTCTTTTTCAAACACGAAAATCAGTCGTAACTCCTTAACCATAGCTCTTTTAAACATTATTTATGTTCAATTCCATCACCTACACTTATCCATCTCATAATTCCTAGAAATCTAACCCCCAATTTCAACAAACTCAATATACTATCAATTAATGTTGTCAAACTCATCGTCTAAATTATTATCATGGAACTTGCCATGACAGCTGTTGTGGAGTTTGTCGTTGGTATCCCCTTTCCCTCTCGTCTCAGTCGTCATTGCTCTCTCCCTCCCTCTGGTTTCTTCGTTTATGTTGATAGGGAATGTTTTTGTTTCATTTTATATGTAGAGGCAATTTTGTCCCAAGCCTAAAGATACCACAAAATCTTAAACTACTAGTTTGTGACAGCGATAAAAGCTACTTAATATAGAGCGCTACTAAAAAAATAGACTCAATAATTATTGATGAATTCATTTTTTTTTCCTATAGCTATTGCTAGTTCTATTGAGACTTATGATTCATTGAGAGTTATTGTTGGAAAGTTTCATATGAGGATTATAGAGTTATTGTTGGGTGGTCGAGATTTATTTTTCTTTTTTCAAGAGTTGTTATTGAAAATATTTCTTATGAAAATAATTGATTATGAGAAAATTCTATTTGATGTAAGAGTTATTGTTGATGGATCAAGATTCTTTGGGATCCACAATGATTAATATTTTTATTTTTTGAAAGCTAATAGTAAACGTGTCAAAAGATCGTTGAAACCTATTAAAATCAAATACTATATGTGGCAACGGGATATACACTCTTAAAAACGGGGGACAAATATCTATACAAGTTTTAAAATATATTTGGCGAGAATTTAAACTCTAACACTTTATTGAATAAAAGAGATGTTTAACCATCTATATTAAAAGTTTATGTGTTTGACCAAGAGTTATTATTGAAAATATTTAACAAGAAATAAGTAATGATAAATAAATATCCAATTTAAAAAATAAATAAATAAATACTCTTCACAGGTTTTATAACTGGGACACCAGCGTGTGTGTGTATCTCTCTCTCTATATATATATATATATTGGTTATCTTTTTTGTTATCGTTGATCTAATTTGAGTCCAGATTTGCTTTATCTTTCTAATTGTTTTTTTTAATGGATACCAAACTAATCAAAAGTTTATCAAGACTAGTCAAGAATGATCAATCACTAATTATTCAACTTAGATATTTATTCTCATAATTGAGATAAGAACTCTCATAATAAGAAGAAAGAACTACGCACGTAAAGTTTATAAAATGCTTTTCTTTGAAACCGATCCCTTACTATATATATATTTTTAAACATTACATCTACTGAGATCTAGTTGCGATATCATTCTAAAGTGTAGCTCGAAAATCTACTCCCAGAAGATGGAAGAGAGCTACCCACACAATGGTGAGAAAGTTACCCATGCAAAGTAAGAGTTTTAACGTTTGAACCCGTGACATTGGCATTAAAGGCAAGGATGAGGGTGGCTACCACTTGAGCACCCCACTTGGAGCTGATTCCCTACTATTTTAGTGGATGAGAAAGTGCATAATTATATGTACTATATGTGCTGAGAGGTGATCATTCTTCTCTCTCTGATTTTTACTCTCCCTATTTTTTTTTAATTTTAAATATTGAAGAAAAATAAATTATAAAAACAATTTGGTTAAAAGAGGCATCCAAGTGCTAAAACAATAAACATTAGAAATTTTGGAAATCCAAATAAAATTGAGAAAGGTATGTGATATATATATTAAAAAAAATGATCCATATACATATGGCTTAATGATAAAAACAACTAGCAAAAATATCCACGTTGAACATAAGATACAGGAATACAGGATACATCACAGTACATTGGATCAATTCAAAACTTGTGAATGAGGTACGAATAATAACTAATTAAAAAGAAATGTATGAGTAATAGCAAAAACCGCCATGGGTGCATAGCAACAAAAGATATGGTACTTTGACCGCATATGAATCTCGAAAGTGAGAGAGAGAGTAAACAGACGTGTATGGCGCTGACGAACGCAGAAAGAGGCACAGCACGAGCGCCGGAGAGTTTGCTGCTGCAACTCCCTCTCTCAAACAAACAAAGTTAGAAAGATAGCTCGCATTACCCTCGGACATCAAAAGATGCTCTTTGTCGGCTCTCTCTCTCTCTCTATAACTCTTAAGTATTCTTCTATTTCAAAAAAAAAAAAAACTCTAAGTACTCTTCTAGTGGACCCCCCCCCTACTTCAACTCTTCTCTTCTCGTCGGTCCCACCCTCTTCCTTAAACTATGTTTATTGTGATAACTTCTACAGCTCTTCGTTTCACTTGTTTGACAACCCCAACTGGGTTGCTCATGTGTTACCGACTATTAACATGTTCATTGTCATTGATATTTCTTTTTTTTTTTTTTTTTTTGTGCTTTCTGTTATCATGAGTATATACCATCTTTGGACAGTATTATTACGTTATGTTCATGCAGTTGCAATTGGTTGGGTTGACATTACTGAACCCAAATGCATGCTATGAAATTTTTACTTCGATATACGAGCTGAAAAATTTACATATTAATCAAAAGAGATTTCGTCTGTTAAGTTAGCTTACTATATTATCTGATGAAATAATTAAGTTTTGATGTAAATTGTGATAAGTAGCCAAGTGCATTGAAACAACACTTATATATATATAGAGAGAGAGAGAGAGAGAGACTACCGTTAACATCTATTTAGAATTGTTTAGATATTAAATTACAAAATTGACCGATACATAGATGATTAGTGTGCTATCAAGATTGGAGGTATATTACGTACTGTTATATTTCTTGTACGTCTCTCATAGGAAGACTTGAATTTCATGTGGTTACACTTAATTTGCTGATTAACCAATATGTAGTCTTGCTTATTTAATTCGATGGGATAATAGTAAGATTATTGTATAAATCACAGACAAAAAAAATCATTATTTGACATCCAAAAATATTCACTCTTTCATCCGAGTTGATTACCTCCAAAATTGTCTCGTTGCAATAACTTCTTGGATTTCATTGACAGCTCCATCTAAAAATAAACAAAAGTCATTTTCAAGTTGCTTTAATATATATATATATATATATACATATATATATATACCAATATCTCTAAAATTAATGACCAAAGATCCAAGGTAGGATCACCTAAGATTTAGTATGTGACTTTGCAACCAAATATAAACGGATCTTTCTCTCATTCTTGTTGCTATAATTTTCATTTAATTCTAGCTAGCTTGGTTATTCAAGTTGACTTGCTTTTGTATTTTCTGGGCCTAAAAGACAATCTTAAAAAAAGACCATGAAAAAGTCAGTTCCAGACTGAAATTAATTTAAAATTAGGGCAACACGTGAACATAACAAATAGTTATAAGGACAATACATATCATCCTTGCAATATTATTTGGTTTGGGGGGAATTTAAAGGGTAATCATTAATTCTAAAAAAAATAATTTAATATGAGTTGGCCAAGCAATAATTTTTATAAGTTCTAATAAACTTTTATTTTTTCTCTATGGAAATTAAACTGGTTTGATTATTAACAATTCTTCCATATTCAAGTGAGATCCAACTTCAAATTCATTTGGCTCAGATAGAGAATCTGTGTTTAAGGGCCCCTTTTAGTTGTAACAACTTGTTCAACTCCCTGCCAAGTTCTTTCATCCTTTGGGATTGGAATAGTTGGCCGGCCTGCCATCTCGTTTTCTTAGTTGATGATAATGAAGATAAATAATGAAAGAGAATAATATGTATGATTGACCTCACAACCAAACCATGTTTAAGGCCAGTCAATGGAGGGGAGCAACCACCAAGTCACCCTCCTTTCTCATTGACCTTTTATCATGCCGTATATGCACCTCAATCGATAATTTAAGCTCATTTTAATAAAGAGAATGAAAACAGCCCGAAATTTGACCTGAAGGTTGCAAGTTTAATGCCACATTCCAATTTCAAACATGGCTGTAAGAAAAATTATTTAAGACGAAATGATTACATATTAATATAAGTATTGACTTGAACCCTATGCAATTTATATAACATCTAAATCCTATGGTAACAGCAAGACCGTGAAATGATGTGTACTTGGTTTGTTAATTAAAGTTTCATTACTATTGTTTGATAACTATCTATAAAAGTTGTTTAGGTTAAACAATAGTATGATTAGTCTAACCAAAAGTTCATAAGTTTTTGCGTCCTCATCACCCTAATTATTTTGTCATGTATTTGCAAATACCGTAACTATTGGGATATGAACCTTATTTATTTACCTTGTACCATTTTATACAAAGAGCATCTTCCATGACATGTTAGTGTTTGTAATTATTAGGTTACAACCTTGTCAAAACTTCAAGTTCACATGAATGGATATGTTTGTCTCTTTTGGATGCACTTTCTGAAGCCTACTTCCCAGGCATCAAACTTGACTAGCAATTATATTCAGTTCAAAGGCTCTAAGCTAGCATGCATGACAGCACGCATCTTTCAAGGAAATTAATTACCTCATTAAGATCTTGAATTCTGAAAAATAGCACATGATTCACTCAATAGCATGTGATTAAGATCATAAAACTTTTGTCTTTATTCACCAAAATTACAGCTAACTGTGTCATGTAATAGCCATACAACTATCCAAATAACCCTCCCATAAGATAGGCAAGGCTCCTACCTTGAGCGAAGTTTAGAAGATGATGATGATCATGAAAGAAATGAAAGCTTATAGAAACCATCAAAGCTTTAATTAATGTCAGTTATTTTAATCAGTAATATATTTAATATTTGTATCTCAAACAATCAAAATCCATTTAATAAAACAATTCAACCCCATACCATCTCCTTATTATAAAAAATTGTAATATTTTAATTATAATCTATGAGCCAAGTCTATGGAGGGAAAAGGAAGGTTGAGGAAAGCAAGTAAAAAGAAGTTAAATCAAACAAAAATGTCCCCATGTGAAAGGCACCACCCACCTCGAATCTGGCATATTGTTGCATGTTTCTGCTTTCTCATAAGTCCTTGCTTGGTCCTTACTGGTTCAAGGCTGTTGCATCCCATCATCTGCTTATTCTCCAGGGAAGACCACACAACCCCCCAGCTTTCACATGTCCATTATTAATTAATTACTTAATTTGTGGTCCTTAGACTAACTAATATAATTTAATTAATTTATTAATTCAAGACTAAGTGAACGACAAGTTGAGGTACTGCCCACGTGATGGATGCCATTCGATGTGGAATCTTTTTGGTCACTGCTTCACCCAGTCACCTGCTTGCGCTTTGATCAAATTTTAGACCAGTATGACAGGATTTGTGTTAGAAGTCACCTTTCACAACTATTCTAATTCTGCTGCTGAATTCGACATTTTTGGTGTGCTAGTCATAGTACTTTGGCAATTGATTCCTAGATGAAATTGATGTTATAAAGATATAGGAATCCTTCAAATTTGCTAGTAAATCAATATATTTGTTTTCTATTTATTTGAATATATAGTAGAAAACAATATTTTATTAAATCAAAGAAAAATCTGAAAAATCCTCTAAAATAAAAAATAATATCAGTATTGAAACTCATTTTTTAACATAAAAATTTATTGTTTCGCATTAATATCATTTTCAGGAAGGTATTTTGATAGTATCCCTAAATCAAATAGAGAATTAAGGCTAAGATTTCGAGTGCTTACTTCCCGCAGGGAATGGAGTCCAAATCAATTAATTAAGTCACATTCATTTCAACCATCTCCAGCAACAACAAATTACACTTCCAACTTGCATCATAGTTTCTCACAAATTATTTGAATTATTGATCTATACTTGGTTTAGATTACTGTAACTATCCTTTTAATTGTTAATTTCTTTCTCTTTATAATTTTTAGGTCCTTTTGGGTTCTAAACTTTTCAAGGGTTTGACACATTGTATTTTTCATCTTCGATTGTCTTGTTTATTGTTTCGAAATTATAGTAAGATTATACTGACATACATTTCTTTTAAAAAAAAAAAGAGTAGACACAAGCACAATAGGATCTAATGCATAATAATAATATATATGTTAGTTGCATACATTTCAACATATTGTTTTCGAACAGTGAAGCTTGATTAATTTATCAGTTCTTGGGCAATTAAAGTTGGCAGCAGTCTTTCCAAATGTATGGATAAAGAAATTTCATTTTTTAGAATTTTTTTTTAAAAAAAAAAAAAAGGGCAAGGAGACTATATATATTTCATGATCTCAGTAGTACAAGAAGCAACTTGGAAATTGGAGCTTTTATGATTTTTAATCTAGAAAACTAAACACAACACTTTAAAAATTAAGATTTTATTATAATTAAAACCAATAAGGTATGTTTCGCTTATATAATACTTCACCTCATGGCCAATAATAACAATATTCGAACTTTTCTCTTGTTTGGTGAAAGATCTAGCTATTATAATTTATATACCTAGATAGAAAAAATTTGTATTCATACGTGTACGGCAGCTAATATTAATTCAATATTTTGAGACAAAGGCTATATACTTATTGACTATTATTTCTTTCCCTGGAATATTAAAATATACAACTTAATTTAGTGTTTTATTTATTTTTTTAATATTTTGGTGGACATATTAACCAATAATTTAAACAAACCTAAAGGATCTTATATAGCCTCCAAGGGTATCCAATATTTTAACTCAGATCAATCCCCAAGAAAAAGAAAGATGTAGTAGAATCTCTATTTATAGTTTTTATCTGTTTGGGCGTGAAGCAGTAATCAATTTCTTGAGGTTGTGACATACGTTTGGGATTATGTTTGTATTTAGCTATGGACGTTTATATAATAAGATAAGTTCTCTCCCTTTCTCTTTTTCTCTCTCTCTCTCACACGTGCACGCGCGCGCGCTCACACACACATATATATATATAGTATCCATATTATAGAACAATATATAGCTCAAAAGTAATATGATATGACAAATTATGTGTTTTCTATTTCCCATACAGCAAGGATCTACATATACTGAGGTCAATTTTACATCCACTAGCCATGTTATATCATACGTCTGAGTTTAATATCAGATAAATAATGGGTTGTATATGGGATTCAACATGATTTTCTTTTTCGCTTGAATTATGGATGCAGAGTTATGATAATTTTCTTATTGATATTAATCAAGATACAAAAGTGAGGCTTTATTTCCCCTTTATGTTCTCTTTTCTACTCTCACATTTGGGAAGTTACACAAATTTATGCACAAGCCTCATTACCTCAACTGCACAAAACCTGGGGCCTAGACTAATGGGCTTGGTTTCAGACAACGGGGCCTAAGTGTAATACTTCTTAGAGAGATGGTATTTACACCCCACAAAACTTGTTTGCACACCTTTTTTGTAAATACATCCAATTAATTAATATTAAAAAAATTAATAAATACTTAGAATTCAATTGTTATGAAAAATCTTCTCCAGAGAAAAAAATGTTATGAAAAATATAATTTTCTAAACTTTATTGTATTATATATTTATAAATAAATTTTACTGAAATTATTTTTTAAATAGATTAGGATATTTTAAAAATATATGCGATCGTGTGTACTTATTGAAGGGGTGTACACATAATTTTAGAGGGCTGTTAATATTGCTACTCTACTTATTACAAATATATATATATATTAAAAAAAAAAAAAGTATTGCTACTTGCTTTTCTATTTCACAATCAAATCAACGCTATTTATAAAAGCAAAATATAATAAAATAAATCAAGGCCAATTTCTTTATCGTCAGACAAAGGCCCAATGAGTACTTGTAGTCTCGTACTGAGCGGGAAAGACTAAACTCCTTTTATCAAAATAACAGTAATACGGCAACAATAATAGTGGAAAAATAGTGCTAAGAAATAATATTACACACCTATTTAAAAAATAAATAAATAACATTGCGCATCCATAAAATGGCAAAACTAAAGTGATGTTTTAATATAAAGTTTGGAGCCAAATATAACATTTTTTCAAAATCTATAAACCCTTTTTTTTTATTAAATTTGTCCTTAGGTAGGCTGTAGAGCATTAAGACCAAAATGTTCTTGTATCAATTAGCTAATGGGTGATGGACTATAGGATAGTTTTTTATAAATTACAGATCAATAGTTATTAATACATTAAAGATCAAATTTTCTTTTAATAATAATAATTAACTTGAAATTTAAAAGAATGAAATAGACTCCAGTCTGTAAGTGAGGAACATATATATTAATGAACTAACCTTATCTCATCAACTAGTAATCAAAGTTACGAATATAAAGACTACCAAATTATTTAATTTCATAATATAAAGACTTTTATGAAAATTTATAATAATAATAATAAGCGGATAATTGAAAGGCATACTCAAAATGTTAGATAGTAATAATGCTCTATTTATTGGCTAAATCGCAAATCAAGCGTTTTGAGTGTAATGATTGGTTTTTGGTGGGACTTGAAAATGAGACCATCCCTTGACCAAAGAAAAAATAAGCATCTTTAGTTGTGTGTCGTTTCTGGATACTTTAAAACTTTCTCATTTCTCATTGCTGGACTTTATACGGAAGATCATTGGTATATCGTCACCTAGCACCAATCTTTATGGAATGGACTTATGGACATGCCAAAGAGGTACAACTCTGATCCCACTACCATAATCTTATTATATTATGATTGCAATTTGCAACTAGCTATTAATTATAGAAAATTCTGTACAACTTTCTGTAATCACGTCCTCTCTCACAAAACATTAATATCAATCGTTTTGAAGTAAAATTGTTTGAACAAACAGTGAAAATGATAAACACTATCATATATGGTACAGGAGTGGTTACACAGCTTCACTCAATTTGATCTTTCAAATTGTCCGTTCTGCTGTCATCACTCATTTCAATCATGCTGTCATCGCTTTTGAAGGCCTGTGATGGATATATGCTTCTAAAGCGAGCCCAGAAATGCCCGCGATGGGTACCCTGTGATGGATACCCATTTTCCTGTCACAATCCCTATCAACTTCCTTTAATCATAAATAGGCATTCATTGAATTTGTATTTGTCACTATAATCAGGGCCAATCATTACAAGCTGAAGCTCCTTAATTAGCTGACGAAAAACCATACTCTTTGAATCAAATATGAGGAAAGCATTCAGAAGATCATCATCTTCTTCCTTATCATCACATTTAAGTTTTTGTTGCATACAGCATCGGTAATTCGTTATAATTGCCATGTAAATTTAATATTATTTCTCAGCTTCCATTTTTATAGCATGCGAATTTCTCCTATGAATGAATTATAGTAATTCTCATTGGCGATGATGAACTTATTCAGTTTGTGAACATGTTTATAACCTTCTTGACAATTATTAGCCTATTAGAGCATCTCCAATGTAAATGTGGATTATCTTTTTAAAAAATGGACATATCATCAATGTGAAAAAAATATGCATCCTATATGGCATAAATATGGATTGATAAACACTCAAGTTTAAAAGGGCTCTCCAATGTTATTTTATCCATTTCAATAATAAACAGACAAACAATAATATATCATTAAAGTAAATTACCATAAATTATTATTTGATAGAAGTCTTCATTATTTATTGCTGACATGACTGTCCAAGAGACTCTCTAGAAATAGACATTGAGGTTGACAGCCTCTATTTTCTTTTTTGCCACGTCAGCTTAATAGTGATTATGAAAGTTTACATTGGAGAGGTTAATTTTAACTTTCTATCAATTTATCTGATATGACCACTACAAGAAAACAGGTCAACCATACCGGGCATTGCCCGATATGGTTGACTATCCATACCGGGCAGCACGTCCAGCGTGCTTGCCCAAGATATGGATAATCCAAATATGCATACCGGGCGGGTACCCGGTATGCATATTAAATATTCATACCGGGTCAAACCCGATATGAATACTGCCTTTGCGGGTCGACCCGAGTGGTCGATCCGCAATATCCATATCGGGCAGCCCGGTATGGATAATATTTTATCCATACCGGGTCGGCCCGGTATGGATATTTATATAATATCCATTCCTGGCTTAGACCCGGTATGGATATTTTTGTCCATACCGGGTCGGAACCCGGATGGATAATTAACCATACCGGGCACATGCCCGGTATGGAAAAGCTTTTAATAAAAAAATATATATATATAATTTTTAATTTTGTTATGTTGCATCAAAACTACAAATATACGTAAATACTCAACACATAATCTAACATTAAATTTACATAGTCTAACGTTATACGTAAATTACAAAAAGTTATATAATAATTAAATAGTCAGTACAAAATTTCTGAATGATCTTAACATCCAGATCATTCAGCAACACATCAGCAAAGGCCATCTGTTTTTGGCTACTACTACACATTCGATACCATTTCATAAATTAATAACTCTTATGGGTTTCTTACTGCACAACACTGCAGACCTCAGTTTTACTACATAATTCTGCCACAAATGCAAACCAAAGTGTTGTTTTTATTCATCAACACTTATTCAGTGTTGAAAAGCAAATGTTGTCATCCATCAAGATCTTAATGTACAAAGCTGACATCGAGAACACATAGATGCAGAGAAGAGTTGACGACGAGACAAACATGAAGAAGTAACGACAGTTGTGCTGCACATACACACATTAGTTAGATTCACATGCAACTATATTCATACCTCCTATGCATACCTCTCTATTCATAAAACTCAATCCCAATTGCAATAAACCTTATTCAATGTTGAAAAGCAAATGTTGTCTTCCTCTACCGTCCTGCAAACACAACAGCAGACGATTTTTTCAATCAATGTTGTTAATATTAAACAACTAAATGCACATACAACACATGGCCACTGCTTGATAATGAATTTCGTTTGTACTAAGAAACCAAATAAAAGAAGACTGTGAGATACGAAACGAAAGAACCAAGTTGCGTAAGGGTGTTTGGTGCTTCAAAAAAACAGCAAGATTTATTTATCTCTTTTGGTACATATGATGATGGTCTCAGTTAGAAGCAAAATGTTTCAGCAGAAGCAACCATCGTGAAGAACCTTAAGTTCTACCTTCATTATAACCACCATTATAAAGTATTGAGAGAACTAAATTAAGGTTCCACATCCACACATTTTTCCCAAAACAGTCAGTAGATTGCTTTGGGATGTTATTTAGAATAGTTTCTATGCAAAACATGCGGTTAGCGGCTAGAAAATTAATCACAGACAATAGCTTAAACATATACTTTTTTTTTTTACTTTTAATGTTTGAGGACTTTGAAAAATAACATATTCTTTTTTATTATTGATTATACAATACAGAAAAATACTCTCAATTTCTTGAATTAGAAAATGTCAACCCAAACATACCCATATCAAACATAAAAACAAAAAGAAACCATTCAAACTGAATCCCCAATTCACCCGTTAAAAATTTGGATTAGAAAATGTCACCCATTACAAACATGAAGAAGTAATGACCTCGCATCTGGCCCAAATATCAACCTCCCACCAATGATCCAAGCATCTCAACCTTGCATCAGGGCAGGTATCGGGACATGTACGAAAACCCCCAAAGCTGCACGCACCAAACAAACAAATATAAAGTCAATTACATCATGCATGGTAAGATTTCAAATTATAGGACAAAATAAGGAATTGTGAACTTGGTTTTTAAGAAATTTAATAAACTACAAATCATTATAATTTTCATACTATTGATATTGCGTTCAGTGCCAATTATCTTTTTATTAATACATGGATAATGTATGTTTGTGTGTGCATGTAAACAGGCAAGGAGACCGAACTGCAACCTATCTAAATCGTTGAGACAACAATAAAGGGTTTCAGGACGTGGGCTATTAGCAATTCATGTTTTAATTTTTTGCTTGAGAACCACAATGATACATATCATGTATAGAAGAAACTGTAAATTACCTCAACATTCTTCAACTCAAACTCTGGGTTATGAGCCAAGCATAGGTTTCCAAACGTTTCACAAGGTCCACTGGTTCCACTTAACCTTTTCAAGTAAAGACAATAATCATGTTAATGGAATCTAAAAAGAATTTTGTTTCTTGAGAACCAGAATACAACCCGAACTGCAATAGGAATCATTCAAGAATGCAACTTACAGATCTTCATCCAAGCACAAAGCAAAGTTGCTCCCTCCACCCAATGCCAACAAGTCATTCAAACACATATAATAATAGCGGTTGGCACCTATTTTCACATATAAGAAATAACATAAGCTTAGAATGGTTTCTTAAGAATTATTTGATGAACTTCAAAGTACTTAACTCAAAACTGCAATCAGCAGTATCTATCATTTATCAAGATCATGACAGTCACAAGTTACTTCCCCTTGCTATTGTTGAAAATAAACAAGATTTTTTGCATGCAAAAAAGCGTATGTAGACTTCTAGGCATGAAGTTTATTGTCAACTGAATTGGCCAAGGCCCAAGGGTTATAAGATACAACTCAGAATTCTTTTTTACTTTTGTTTATATTAGGCTATACAAGCATACAACTTATAGCTAAAAAGGACGATGTTATCAACATACACTAAATTCCTTAAAAAGACAAAGAAAATCAGGTCAGATGGTACTTAACATTTAACAGGAAAAACAAAGTAGTTCAGGGTTTCAAACATGCCATTTGACAGCCTATATTCTAATTGATTTGAATTTGAGTCTATCTTTGCATATAAATGCTACGCGGTGGATTACTAGTCCACCCAATTTTGTATATCTTCATTATATGGTCACAAAAATTTCTTTGTTGCTTTATAAAATGAAATGTCACTTCTCCCATTCAATTGCAATACTCAAAATAATATCAATTTGTTGTAGCCTCGGAAATAATTGAACTTGTTTTTGTAATTTCCTAATATCATGTTTATTTACCAACATAGTAATCACTATTACCTGAGTCATTTTTGTGTGAACAAAACCCATTTACTGATGTGCTCACTGTTGTGCTTTACAACCTAACATAATGTTGATGATATAATTCTCATCCAGTGTCTATTTTGTTAATTTAGAAAGTATATATAACTCTAAATATGTTTACTGATTTTTCAAAGAATATGCATTACACAAATAACTTAATGTGAATACTTACCAGTTGGTCTAAAGATCCTTGGTTCACCATATATGGTTGTGAATACAAATGTTTGGTTTGTCCCCTATAGCCAAGACAGTAAAAATTAAATTACAATAATCATATGTTTTCCATAAAATCCAAACTTCAATTTTTCCAACCACAACACGAAAATGTCCTCGAAAGTTTTATAATATAAAAAATCCACACTATGTATTTTTAACATGTTTATTAAAAAATATGCTGTTGACCTTTCATTTCAAAATATTCCAATCTAGGATTGGAAATAAACTAATTCATACAGAAATTCATCTCTTTAATTAAGAACAAGTTATATAAATTAGATTCATAACAGCAAAAGCATGTTAACTTACTTGATATTTTCTCTTCAGGGAGGGTCTCAAGGGGCATTCCAGCATCCCACCAAAGACAGCACCTTGGCTATCTCCAACAATCTAGAGAAATTCAACCGCACAATGCGTGCGACCATCACATTTTTGTTGCAAAATCTAGGGAATCTACATCATCAAATGGAGAAGAAGAATATATGAAGAAGAAGAAGAAGAAGAAAATGACAAGAAGAAGAGAAGAAGACAAACGTTGGTAGATCTACGGAACCGGCGACGGATCGGCGACGAGGAGTGTCAGCGTCGACGGCGGCGGTGGTTGGACAGTCGGCACAGCGGGCGCGGGGGTGGCTAGGGTTTGGGGGAGACTAGATGTGAGAGAAAGAGGTAGAGAGAGAAAGAAATGGAGAAAAGAAGAAGAAAAATGAAGATAATCTGGGCGCTGTCGGGTTTAAGCGCCCATATTATCCATGCCAGGCGGGCGACCCGCCCGGCATGGATAATCCGTTTTTTAATAAAAAAAGTTCTGTTGTTTTCCAGGCCGAGCGCCCGACCCGCCCGGCCTGGATAAGGACATTGTTCCATACCGAGCGGATCATCCGCCCGGTATGAAAAGTCCGAATATTTTTTTCAAATATTTACCAGGCCGGGCGACCGACCCGCCCGGCCTGGATATAACATTTATCCATACCGGGCGGGTGACGTCCGGTATGGATATCCAAAATTTTAAAATTTTTCATTTTTATATTATTATCCATACCGGATATGTTTTGGGCCGGTATGGATAATATTATTTATACCGGGCTTGTAATGTCAGGTATGGATAGTGTGGTATAGATGCGCCGTTTTCTTGTAGTGGACACTCCATTTTTTCACAATTCATACCTACATTGGAGATGCTCTTAATAACCCCTGACAATTATTTGTTTGCTGGCACTTCTTTGTCAGTTATTATGGTCAACAAACTTTTCTAGCTACTAATTACTTTCACCAAGGTTGTCATCAAAGCTCTTAAAACGATTTCTTTCAGAAGAAGAGGACAAAAAAAAAAAAAAACCTCTTAAAACGACGACCATAAGAAGAGAAGTATAAATTCTTATAAATGAGGGCGTGTCAAGCACACATGAAATTTGATAGTATTGGATTATAAATTTTCAATTCTATGTTAACCTGTGTTCGGAGAGACTGGTAGGAATTCAACACTCAATCCCATCATGTTTAAAATCCTACTGCCATGAGGTTTTTTATTTCCAATTACTATAATAGGATTTCTTAAGAAGGAAATGATCAATTAATTACACTAATAACTCTTTTGTTGCTCTTTCTCTACTTTACTTTTTTTATTGTTTATCTTTCCTCTATTAATTTTCCTTTTTAATTTTTTTTATTAGATACTTCCAGCTTTTTTATTTCTCTATCCTCTATTTTTTTTTTATAATTTTTTTCATTAATGCATAGTAAAATTTTCTTTCTCTTTCTTTTATCAAATCTTTCAAGCATAATATAATATAATTTTAATTCAATTTCAAATTATACCAAACAGGAGATAATAATTTTTTAATGCAATCCAATTTCATTAAATCAAAATCTTTTTTAATTTCAATCTCATTCTATTACATCTCTTGCGTCAAACGGAGCCTGAATCTTATCATTAGGAGACACAAGGCTATAAACATATTGATTTACACCAGTATTTACATATCTAAACTCTCAAACCCTAAGACATGCTGATATGTCCAATCTTTGACCACTTTATAAAATCTCCCGACTTAAACGTGGAAATGTGGCTGCTAGAGAGGCAACCTATCTCTCCATTATCACTCTGATTTTATATAATTTTACAAGAAAAAAGTTGGTGTACATTTTAAAAGAAACCTCTCTAACTAAGAGACGAACTTATTAATTATGAGAGAACCTGGGTAGGAGACGAACCTACTGTCTGGGACATAACCTACCTAGAAAGCAAACCTATTGTTGTAGGAGAACCCTCCGGAAATCAAATGTACAACTAGAAGACAATGGTCCAACCAAGATGCCAACATGGTGACATAACCTCTCCATGAGGCAAACCTGTTCTCCAGGATAGAACCTACCCAGGACAAAACCTCTCCCAAGAAACGAAACTAGTCTCCTATATCGAGCCTCCTCACCAAGGAGACACTAATGTCCAAGGCATAATCTCTCTAGAAGGTGAAACTAAGACCCTAGGAAATGCACATGATATCTAAGATAGAGTCAAGTTGGTGGTGTCCAGGACAAAACACGTTCTGGAGGCACACTTGGAACTAGAGGCCAAAATTCAGTCATTATTGCATTAGTTAACACTAGGAGAAATTTTTGTCTTATCAGAAGTAAAATGTTGGAGTTTCTTTTAATTCTTACAATCTTACAAAAAGTTCAAGACTTCAGGGTGTTGGGAAATTTTCACTAGCCCACTTGCTTCGATGGTTTAGGCATGATTAGCAACAGTTAGACATGACTATAATGGATTGTGGGGGAGAGGACAAGAGAGAAATAGGATGTAGTACTTGTTTGATACTCAATGCTTATTATAATGCTATTGGAATTGGTAGTTGTAATATATAATACAAAACTTGGTCTTTGTGGAAATGAATGTTGACAGGAAATGGTAGAGAAGTTGCAGTGGGTGGCTGATTAGTTGGATGTGAATATCGATGGTGGAGGTGCATGTGCTTTAACTTGCTTCTTTTTCAGCGCATCACCTTCATAATGCAGGGTCCTATAGACGTCTCTAATTGGTGTTCTTCGATTGCCAGGTGGATTTCTCTTCATTCAATATATCTCAACTTTGTAATATTTAAGAATGAGTCATTTCTGAGCTCCGAAGATCTAGAAGATTAGTAGTGCTGGAGTCAAAATTAATCAGAGATGTATTTAACCATACGTCTCAACTTTGAATGTTTATCCACAAGCAAATGTGGATTGGGCTGACGTCTGGTGGTGCTGAAGTTGGATCATATATATCTATCTGTTTTTCACTTTTCCAATTTTAATTTCTAAACCTCATCAGCATTTATGTAGTCGACAGTTGCATTAGCAGCTTCTTGTTCTGTTGTCGGGAACAATTTATTTATTAGCATGCACACCTGACACCTACTAGGATCCATCTTTATTTTTCATGTTTCGTTGTTATTACTCGCATATTGCATGCCGTAACGTATGAGTAAAGATTCACTGTCAATGTTAATATGATACTAAACCTTTTATAAGAGAAGTTTTAGTTTGAATAATATAAGAGAAAGAAAATATAATAATTTTAATTATTCACTATTTTTTATGTTGACGTATCAATAGATTATTAAAAATTTAGTAAAAAAAATGACAGAAAATCCATACTTATGATATATACTGATATACATCATGTCCAATGTTAATATTATTTCTTTTGGTCACAATTCTTATTGGTTGGTTTTCAGTTTTGCAATCCAAAACTTGTCTAATTAATTAAATAAGTTCAAGCTTATGGCAAAAAGATTATTTGTATCTTTGGTGGCGACTTCTCCATATTCTTCAATGGGCCTAAAGCTTATATTTTATCTTTGGTGCAATAATGAAAGGCTAATTAATTAGTAATATAATTGGTAATTCGTGCTTAAGTGGTCCTTTAAGCCAATTACATTCTCTCTCTCTCTCTCTCTCTATATATATATATATGCACTTCCTAAAATATTTTAGTTTCGGGATTAGGATTGACAATAACTACTGCATATTACCGATAGGTTGAAATAATTTTATGATTAATTGGCCAATCATTGACAAATTGGCCTCATTTGTGACCCGACCTTATCGCATCGTAAAAGTAACAGTCTTTATCGATGCAAAGTGGAAATTGAGTAACCCAGACCCGGTTGCCTCTTCTTTTTGGGAAAAGGATACTTTGTTTGCTAAGAAGCGGTGCATAAGTTTGAATCATTATTGATGAGTTTTTTTAATTTTTTTCAATTCATTACACGTAGAGGGAAAAATTGTCACTAACATTGAATGGCAATGAGTCAAACCATGACATGCCTACACGCTAAAGTCATCCCCCATCCACCGAGGCAATGGGTTTTCCTCCATTATTGATGAGTTTTTAGTAGTATCTATAAATTACTTAATTCTGCTATAGGATCAAAATTTAAGAAATAAATTTCTCTTGAACTAATTGCTGATGTCTAATGTTCATGTGACATAGATGCACATTTCTAAATTACTTGTTCAATTTTACTCCCCAAAATTAAACATAAAAATAAAAAACCCTACCAGGATTAGTGTTTTTTTTTTTGTAGGGGATGAGTTGGCTCTCTCAAATTTAAAAGATTGTGGTTAGAGCCTGAGAGGTTATGTCCCTCACCTCTCCCTAAAATTGTAATTATATATATATATATATATATATATAGCTTTCTAATATGTATATATACACACTGGCCACTGCACACTCAAAATCATAGGAGCAAAACTATTTAAACTAACGTAACTAAATTTAGCCTTCAAAGCAGTGTAGGTGATAGAAATGTATGATTTATTGTATCAGTAACTTATCTTGATTTAAAAAGAATTTCTTTCTTAGAAAAAAAAAATTAAGATCCAAAGTAATATGATATGATTCTCTGTTTACTTGCTTTAATTCTTGGATCACAATTCTATAGTTTTATACTAACAAAAAACAACCATAATTCAATTTTTGGTATTGTAAATTAGAATTTGATCAGGATCATCTAAAATATCTGATTGACTAAACTTGATTAGCTTGATCAATTGGTCTAATGAGTGGTAAATGATTCGTCTAGATATATCGTATCCATTTTATTGAACGAACGCACACAGACACTTTCTGATTGGTCCACAAAATGATGCTATTTTAGTATATAAACCTTAGGTGCACAATCGATCAGTTTATTCAAGATCACGATTCACGAATCACTTTTGGGTAATGCTTCTGTTAAAGTGGCACTCTTATGGGTACATTCTGTCTTTTCTCATTCTGCTTTCATCAATAAACATACACAGTACATTCCCTGGAAATTTCCATTTAAAAAAAAAAAAAAAAAAAAAAAAAAAAAAAAACTACCAATATTCCATTGATCTTATAACAAATTCTAAAGATTAGTTGCCTTTTCTGTATTCTCATAATCTATAAGTTATAAACATATCTTCCAGCATATGCAAAAAGCATTTTGCATATTTTCATACCAAACTTCGTTTCACTAATATAAACTATTTATCGGCATCCCTTAATTCACTAAGCAAGCATGCCATATTATTTTTATGGACATCTTTATATTGATTTTCAACATGTTTCATATTTATCTTTTAATATTCTCTATTTGAAAACAAAAGTAAAAGTGTTCTATTGAATAAAATTTTCTTTATATCTTGTCAAGCGGAATAGTGGAGAATGGAGTAGCCCTATTGCTATATCAATCATAGAGATTAGAGAAATCCTAAAATGGACAATACTCAAATACCAGATATTATTTTCATGCACACACCACTTCTTGGCACGAGGGTTATATTGTATACCTCTCCATCCGTGAATACATTTGATGTTCAATCCTACCAAACAGATATTACTAGCTTGTGTGGATAGTTTCTCTCTCTTATTAAGAGAGTAGTCTCCACTCATGGAGTAAATATCAAGACTATATAATCAGTGTTCGATCTTATTATGTCCTAATAGAATTCTATGTTAGCTTTTGATATATAAATATATATATATATATATAAGGCTTTTATAATCAGGTGTACCTAATTTTAAAAGTAAGGACCAACCAATTAAATTTATTCATTGCATCTCTTTCTTAAAATAAATTCTCTCTTCTATTTAATTCAAATGCAATTGATGAATTTGATTGATTGGTCTTTATTTTTTAAAATCAGATATATCTTATTATGAAAGTATTTTATATAGATAGTGGTTTTACTTTTTAATTTTAAAAAGTTAGAATGAACCAATTAAATTTATCCATTACATTTGAATTATTTAGGAAAGATAATTTATTTTATGAAAATGAATGTAATTGATAAATTTAATTTATAGTATTAAACTATTAATAGTAAAACCATTATATATATATATATATATATATATATATTCATTTTCGTGCTTTTTGAATGGGAAACAAGTGGAAAGCTAAAGTAGAAGAAAAAACCAATAATGATGCATCCTCCATTATCAGTATTGCTTTTGTTGCTGCCCTTTCTAATTACCTTTCTTGGACTACTCTCTCTTGAATTCCTCGCCCATTTATCCATGATTCTATGACAATGCGAAAGATCTACTAAGGATTCCATCTAAATGACAATAAATTTAATTATCATATTAGATTTAAACGCTACGTAAACATGAAATAAGTATGCTTTTGATTTTGTGTCATTTCAATGACCGAAAGCCCTTTGTGATAATAATCGTATCTCAATTCACCTTCAATTTGATATAGGCATATGTTCTAGGGATTTTACTAGCAGTTGTCTGATTTGAAAACCTAACTTTTACTTTTTTCAATTTTTGTTCTTTTTAATTCCTTTTCAAAGGTTTAAACTCCTTGCAAACTTATTTTGAAAAATGAGAACTTCATTTTGATCCATATATTCTAAAAAATTTCTCATTTTTAACTATAAATATATTTATATTAATCATGATCTGTTACGTTTTAAATATGCATCATTTTAGTGTCCCTAACAACAATTATAACAGTCAAAACTTACAAAAAATGTATATTAATTGTTTTAATCTTAATTTAGAATTATAAAATTATCATTTTATAAAAATTAATAAAATAAAAGAAAATTTTAAATTTGCACCATATATCAAATTGCAATGGATGGTAGATTAAATTAAAAATATATGTGTTTAATTAAAAATATATTGAAGATTAAATATTTAAAATTAAAAATTAACAAATAACCCACCCACTCCATCATCATGTCCGACATTGTCAACAACCTTTCCACGGTCTCTGGTTCCACCTCTTCACTCCCACCATACCCTCCTTCTCTACCGATGCTCTCGTTTTCATCCTTTTCTTCCATGAAGATGGCTTTCTTTATCTACCTTAACACAGCCTCTCGATCCTATGACGTCCTTTGTAGTCATTTCGCCTACAAAACCACTGCCTTGGTTGTACAAGCTGATTACCATCTCTTCCCTAAACATTGTTTCATTTTAGTTTACTTAAACTCAACGATGGCGCACTGTTGCTCACTAGACCAATCAAAACATCTTTGACAAGGTTCAACATCGACAGGTAGTCGGTTCAAATCTCGTCATTGTTCTCTCTTACAACTCTCGATTTCTATTCTCTTTCTCTCTCTCTCACTCTCTCTTCCTCTTGCCAGTGATCAAATCCCTAAATTTATCATACTTTTTTTTTTTTTGGGTACTTAAGCTATCAACCTAGTTTTGTAATCGATCTATATCTGATTTAAAAAATAAAACTATTTTTTATTATTTGTTTATCAAATCTCTGTTTTTGTTCTATACTTCATTGAATTGTAATTGTTTATAGTTATGTGTTGTGTTCATGTTTTGATTTTGTTTGAGATTCTCCTTTGTTGTCTAATTTGTTTTTGTTGGTCATTGACTTCAATCTTGTAGGTACTAGTATTGAAAACATTTGAGATCTTGATTTTGTATCATCTAGTTGATGATTCTTTAAAAAAGGTGTTCATGAAGATTTTTGGCTTATTCACCCAAATGAAGATTCAATTACCCAGATCTTCAACTTAACCTATATCTTAAACTCAAGGATCTGAGTAAAGATTTAAGTAGCAACCCAAATCTTTATTTGAGTTTTTTTTTTTTTTAATTTCTAAATTTTTTCAAATTTTTTTTATTTTTAATTTTAAATTTTATGCTTTTTATATTTTTAATAATGTATGTATGAAATAATCCCCATCGTTTATCATAATGTAATGGACAATGAAAATCATAATTTTTTTTATTTTTTTTTATTTTTTAATACTTAATTATTTTAAATTTATTGAAATGATGAAACTAACTCCTCCTCCATTATAGTCGACTAATGGTTGACCAATGATAGAGATTAAAATGATAATATTTGAAATGTGAAAGACTATAAACACTATAAATGGATTCGTAGTTAAAATAAAATAAAAAAATTAAAAATAGAGGGATCAAAATAAAATTTTTCCTTTTTAAAATAACGTGTACGAAACCCGACGAAAATAAAAAGATGAAAGGAATCTGAAATAAATTATTAGTAGCTTTAGGGTCCGAAAGAAAAAAAGTTAGATTTGATGGCTTTGCATATCGCTTATTATTTTTATTCCCATACCATACAACTTTTAAAAACGAAAAACCCTATGCAGGACCACAAAACTATTGCTCATATATATATATATATATATGTAATGGAGGACCTGTAAAACTTGTTTAGAACACATGAATAAAATAATAAAACAGCAAAAATTAAAAATATACTAAATATAACATTTTTATGTAAACAATGTTCGATAATATTAAATAATTTAAATAAAATAAAATATATACTATATTTAGATAAATAAATAATCTTATACTTAAAAATCTTGTAAAATCATTACAATAAATAAAAATAAAAAACATAAACTATATAAGAAAAAAAGTTGAAGTAAAATTGTAAATTGTAAAATATAAAGAAATACCTAATAAAGATGAACAGAAGAAGAACAAAAAATTGTTCATTAAAATTGTAAATTATCGGTAGATTTTATGTAGCATAAAAAAACTAAAAATAAATAGTATTTATATGTATTAAAAAGAATAAAATTAAAAATATATATTAATTAATTAGGAGGAGAAAAAATTATTAAAAATAGAAAAAGTGTAATAAAAGTAATTAAAAGGAAGGGATTTAATTATATTAGAAACAATAAAAATAAATAATAGGGTTAAAAAAATTATAATAAACAATTAAAAAGGAAAAAAGTAGGACACCGATTAAAAAATAATAATGAACATTGACAGCTGCGCACTGTAGTACAGTACTCCACCTGCATGTCTACACTGCAATCGTAGACTGCACTGGGTTTTTTTTTTTTTTTTTTTTTTTTTGAAAAGGTAGAAAACTTAACAATTTTTTTTTTTAGCGACCATATTTCCATCCTCAAAATAATACATACATCCCATTTATTCGTACACCCAATAAAAAATTTAAATTTTTTCTAATTCATTTTTAAATCTCACCTAGCACCAAGACTATTCTTTTCTCTTAATTTTATTGCATATATTTGTGTAAATACACCTCTTAAATCAATCACAAACAAACCATTATATGTTAAAAATGGAAAATAGATATATTATAAATTATTTTGTTATCACTTATTAAGAAATTTTTATCTTATCATTTAAATTTTTTTTAACACCTTCATTGTACATGAAACAAACCTTAGGCAAATATTTTAATTCAAATTCATTTAATCCCTTTAACTTTTTTCTTTTTTAATTAGAGATTTGTATACAAAATAATTTTTTTTTTATTATTTTACTCTCTCAAACCTTAATTTTTTATTTATATCATAAGACTTGTATTTTTAATTAAATTATGATTGCATGAATTATTGAAGACTTGCATGAATTATTAGAGTTAAGATTTGATGACGAACCCTTTTAATTTTTATGATTAAATTTATAAACCCTTCTTACTCATTTAAACCCCAATTTTTCATTTATATCACAAGAATTGCATGAATTATTACTAGCCAATTTTATAAAACCCTAAATGACACTTTTTTTTATGATGAATTTTGAATATCAATTTAGATCTATAGTTTTTAAATGATTTGAAGCATATATTTTACTTGTTTGTTGATCTAATAAATAAATTGGAAGAAATCAATGACTTTTTTGTTTGGTATGTGAGAAAATTTGATAAGAGAATGGAAAACACTGATATGGTGACTGAATATTTGGCAATATTTTTTATAATTAAATTAAGATTATATAAATGATATAAGACTTTTCAATTTTTTGTGGATAAAGGTTAGATTTTGAAAAAAATAACAAAGAGAAAAATTAGGGATTGAAAGAGTAAAAAAAGGTTTATAATATAAATGATATGTTACTTAATAATTGGTGGGTTTACTTATAAAATATTTATCCTTTTAATAATTTTATTTAATAGCAATATTGTATACTTAAAAAATATATATACTAATTTGAGGTGCACATACAATTTTGAGGGGTGAAAATATTGCTACTCTTTTTTTTTTCTCAAATTTCAGGGAGCACATCTCCCCGGCCCAATGATAGGTCCACCCCTATTTTTATATTTATATATGCAAAAAAAATTGATTTAGGATCCCCTTTGCTACGAAGGGTTGTTACTACTAGTTATGCTTGTGACAAGTATTGCTGAAAATTTTTTAAAATCAAATCTCCCCTCCTCCCTACACTTTAAGGTCAGTTTGATTTTAGTATAACTTTAAAATAATCATTCCTAAGTCTGCTGAAAAAATAATTTACTATAAAATTAATCAAACTAATGTTTACTTAATTCTGTTTTTAAAGCCATAAACATATATTTTGGAAAATACTATGTTAATTGTTGTAAATTTATAAAATCTCTCAAGTAGATATAAATATAAAATATTTTAATTTTTATCTAGTATAAATATATTTTTATATAATTATGATTAAGATATGTGTCCTTATATTAAATTTAATAAAGATTATTTCGTCATTTGAAAGATTTATTAATTTTTACAGTAGATTAGTGACTTATGTAAAGTAACTCCCCACGTGCTTTGCAAAACTAGTGTTAAATCTAGTCAGATTATAACTTTTGAAAGTTTTACCAAACTCCACTTTAATACTAAAATAATTAAATCATCAGATTTTAATTTTTCAAAAACAAAATACCAAATAGGACCTTGATCTTCAATTAATCAAATGTGCTTACAAAATGTAAAACGTATCAAATCATATCAAAATATTCTGTATAAAAAAATAAAAAAATGAAAAAGCCATTTATTTAGCCGGAAATCTTAATGCTCCTTTAAGACATGCCAAGCATCTCATTGCTCATAGAATCCTAGGTAGTTAGCGGCCTTTTGTATCGGTTTTTAATGGGGAATCTTCACTTCCTTATTTTTTGAGAAATATCACGTTTTACTAAAATTATTATTTTTTTTTTAATTTGTTTACATTTAAATTACTAAAAGTGGTTAAGTTAGGTCCTTATCTTTTATAGTCAACCATCACAAAATTCGCCAACAAAAATCTTCAACTTTGATTGAGCCAATAGAATTAGGATTTTACCCTCAAATTATGATATACATTAAAAAATAAAAATAAAATAAAATAAATAGGAAAAACCTATAAACTGAAATAAATTAACCTACAAAAGTTTAAACATTTGTAAAATGGAAACAAAACCATTTTTTAATTGAAAAAAGTTAAAATTTAAATTTAAAAATAAAGAATAAAAAAGTTAACAATAAAAGAAATTTTTTTTAAAAAAAAAGTGAAAGTTAAAGATCCGAACCAAGTTGATCCCCACCAATAATTCTTTTTACCTTTTTATTTAAATTTAAACTTAAATATATCTCCATTGTTTGACCCATCGCCCTTTTAATGTTCATCCATAATTTTTTAAAGCAATGTATATGCATAGTTATATTTATTTTTTTCGAACATTTTCATGTATATTGTATAGGTTTTCTTTAAAAAAAAAAAAAAAAAGGTCTTTAATAGGTTTCTTTAAAGTGTTCATAGGTTTCTTTAAAAAAAAAAAAAGAGTATTCTATAGGATTTATTTCTACTTTTCATATTTTTAATTTCCTTTTTCTAGATGTGGACATTGAGGTGACTCCGGGTCATCATGGTGGTCATTTATCTACAAAGGGTTTTTGGTTTTGCCCCCGGAGGGGTATGGTGGAGATTGGCTCTCCTTGAACCACAGGTCTGATATAAAGCTAAGCAAACTGTGGTGAAGACATGTCCTCTTTGAACCACAGATAAATAGGTATATGGTGTTTTCAGAATTTAAACTAAAAAACTATATAGGTATTTTGGTTGCAAACTTGGTATCATTAAAGGGTCATTATATAAAAAGTACCTTGATGATATCAGATTTGCAATCAATATACTTATAGGTTACTGGTTCAAATTCTAATAATGTTATTTTGTCTATTTTTGGTTTAAGAATAACATAGCAGCACTCCGCCTTTAGTACACTCTATAATGTCTCAGACTTGTGGTTCAAGAAAGGCCAACTTCACCACACCCTTCCGAGGGCAATGCCAAAAACATTTCGTAGATAAATGACCAACGTAGTGATTAGGGGTTGCTAAAGACGTGATATTTTTAAAGGTTTGTTCATGACATAACTAAAATATACTTAGATTCGTTAAATTGAATTAACAGTTGCCTATATATTTTTTTTTTTTGTATAATAATTTATAAACTCAAGGAACCAAGAGTAACAATTTTAGTTTTAAAAAAATGGCATTTCTCAAAATACTTAATTTTGAAAAACGAACTTTAAAAACACAAAATACTATCTTTTTCACTTTCCAAAATACTAATTTCCAGCCTATATAGTTTTCGTCAAATTGACTTTCTTTATCATTTTATTAAGATTCTTTTTAAAATGATTTTGTAAGACGAAAAAACAAATTAATAAAGAGTGAATTCGTTGTTGTATTTGCAACTTTTTTCGTTTTTCAATTGCAAAAAAAAAAAAAAAAAAAAAAAAAAGGTAAAATGCATTCGCTAATGATTTCTTAATAGAGATTGTGGAGAACTAAAAAATCATTTTCTGCTGATGTTTGGAGTATGGGATTGGACTGGATCTGGACAAACCTTAATCTAATCCATATTTAAGTAACACATGGGATTAGTGGGTTTATTTAAACCCACCATATCATATAACTACGTTTGATACGTGGAATTAAATTAAAAAGTTATTGTTTTATGTTTGATAAAATTTGAGATTGGATTAAAATTTATTATAACATGTTTAGTATAGGTTGTGATTAAATTGGAATAAAATTAATTTAAATTTTTATTATATAAAATTAATTTTATGAAAAATTTGAAAAAAAAAAAAAAAACAACCTATAGTTCATCAACATCTTCAACATCATCAATCCAAAGTTCATCAACATCATCAATCATCAACCTAAAGTTCATCAACATCATCATCTCCTACAACAACAATAACATAAACATCATCAACAACAACAATATTAAAACATCAAAACATAAACTTCAAAATTCAAAAAAAAAAAATTATAAGGGATTCGGATTTTAGTTCTGGGTTTGATCCCATGACCAGATAATCAATTGATAAAAAAAAATTTAAAAAATTAAAAAGAAAATGAAGAAGAAGATAGGGTAGAGGTGCTGCTAGTTCCATAGCGATGTGATGAAAGAATGATGGAAAG
>CM034470.1:10617710-10680255 GCA_019925255.1 Litchi chinensis | reverse complement strand
ACTAATTAAAAAGAAATGTATGAGTAATAGCAAAAACCGCCATGGGTGCATAGCAACAAAAGATATGGTACTTTGACCGCATATGAATCTCGAAAGTGAGAGAGAGAGTAAACAGACGTGTATGGCGCTGACGAACGCAGAAAGAGGCACAGCACGAGCGCCGGAGAGTTTGCTGCTGCAACTCCCTCTCTCAAACAAACAAAGTTAGAAAGATAGCTCGCATTACCCTCGGACATCAAAAGATGCTCTTTGTCGGCTCTCTCTCTCTCTCTATAACTCTTAAGTATTCTTCTATTTCAAAAAAAAAAAAAAACTCTAAGTACTCTTCTAGTGGACCCCCCCCCTACTTCAACTCTTCTCTTCTCGTCGGTCCCACCCTCTTCCTTAAACTATGTTTATTGTGATAACTTCTACAGCTCTTCGTTTCACTTGTTTGACAACCCCAACTGGGTTGCTCATGTGTTACCGACTATTAACATGTTCATTGTCATTGATATTTCTTTTTTTTTTTTTTTTTTGTGCTTTCTGTTATCATGAGTATATACCATCTTTGGACAGTATTATTACGTTATGTTCATGCAGTTGCAATTGGTTGGGTTGACATTACTGAACCCAAATGCATGCTATGAAATTTTTACTTCGATATACGAGCTGAAAAATTTACATATTAATCAAAAGAGATTTCGTCTGTTAAGTTAGCTTACTATATTATCTGATGAAATAATTAAGTTTTGATGTAAATTGTGATAAGTAGCCAAGTGCATTGAAACAACACTTATATATATATAGAGAGAGAGAGAGAGAGAGAGAGACTACCGTTAACATCTATTTAGAATTGTTTAGATATTAAATTACAAAATTGACCGATACATAGATGATTAGTGTGCTATCAAGATTGGAGGTATATTACGTACTGTTATATTTCTTGTACGTCTCTCATAGGAAGACTTGAATTTCATGTGGTTACACTTAATTTGCTGATTAACCAATATGTAGTCTTGCTTATTTAATTCGATGGGATAATAGTAAGATTATTGTATAAATCACAGACAAAAAAAATCATTATTTGACATCCAAAAATATTCACTCTTTCATCCGAGTTGATTACCTCCAAAATTGTCTCGTTGCAATAACTTCTTGGATTTCATTGACAGCTCCATCTAAAAATAAACAAAAGTCATTTTCAAGTTGCTTTAATATATATATATATATATATATACATATATATATATACCAATATCTCTAAAATTAATGACCAAAGATCCAAGGTAGGATCACCTAAGATTTAGTATGTGACTTTGCAACCAAATATAAACGGATCTTTCTCTCATTCTTGTTGCTATAATTTTCATTTAATTCTAGCTAGCTTGGTTATTCAAGTTGACTTGCTTTTGTATTTTCTGGGCCTAAAAGACAATCTTAAAAAAAGACCATGAAAAAGTCAGTTCCAGACTGAAATTAATTTAAAATTAGGGCAACACGTGAACATAACAAATAGTTATAAGGACAATACATATCATCCTTGCAATATTATTTGGTTTGGGGGGAATTTAAAGGGTAATCATTAATTCTAAAAAAAATAATTTAATATGAGTTGGCCAAGCAATAATTTTTATAAGTTCTAATAAACTTTTATTTTTTCTCTATGGAAATTAAACTGGTTTGATTATTAACAATTCTTCCATATTCAAGTGAGATCCAACTTCAAATTCATTTGGCTCAGATAGAGAATCTGTGTTTAAGGGCCCCTTTTAGTTGTAACAACTTGTTCAACTCCCTGCCAAGTTCTTTCATCCTTTGGGATTGGAATAGTTGGCCGGCCTGCCATCTCGTTTTCTTAGTTGATGATAATGAAGATAAATAATGAAAGAGAATAATATGTATGATTGACCTCACAACCAAACCATGTTTAAGGCCAGTCAATGGAGGGGAGCAACCACCAAGTCACCCTCCTTTCTCATTGACCTTTTATCATGCCGTATATGCACCTCAATCGATAATTTAAGCTCATTTTAATAAAGAGAATGAAAACAGCCCGAAATTTGACCTGAAGGTTGCAAGTTTAATGCCACATTCCAATTTCAAACATGGCTGTAAGAAAAATTATTTAAGACGAAATGATTACATATTAATATAAGTATTGACTTGAACCCTATGCAATTTATATAACATCTAAATCCTATGGTAACAGCAAGACCGTGAAATGATGTGTACTTGGTTTGTTAATTAAAGTTTCATTACTATTGTTTGATAACTATCTATAAAAGTTGTTTAGGTTAAACAATAGTATGATTAGTCTAACCAAAAGTTCATAAGTTTTTGCGTCCTCATCACCCTAATTATTTTGTCATGTATTTGCAAATACCGTAACTATTGGGATATGAACCTTATTTATTTACCTTGTACCATTTTATACAAAGAGCATCTTCCATGACATGTTAGTGTTTGTAATTATTAGGTTACAACCTTGTCAAAACTTCAAGTTCACATGAATGGATATGTTTGTCTCTTTTGGATGCACTTTCTGAAGCCTACTTCCCAGGCATCAAACTTGACTAGCAATTATATTCAGTTCAAAGGCTCTAAGCTAGCATGCATGACAGCACGCATCTTTCAAGGAAATTAATTACCTCATTAAGATCTTGAATTCTGAAAAATAGCACATGATTCACTCAATAGCATGTGATTAAGATCATAAAACTTTTGTCTTTATTCACCAAAATTACAGCTAACTGTGTCATGTAATAGCCATACAACTATCCAAATAACCCTCCCATAAGATAGGCAAGGCTCCTACCTTGAGCGAAGTTTAGAAGATGATGATGATCATGAAAGAAATGAAAGCTTATAGAAACCATCAAAGCTTTAATTAATGTCAGTTATTTTAATCAGTAATATATTTAATATTTGTATCTCAAACAATCAAAATCCATTTAATAAAACAATTCAACCCCATACCATCTCCTTATTATAAAAAATTGTAATATTTTAATTATAATCTATGAGCCAAGTCTATGGAGGGAAAAGGAAGGTTGAGGAAAGCAAGTAAAAAGAAGTTAAATCAAACAAAAATGTCCCCATGTGAAAGGCACCACCCACCTCGAATCTGGCATATTGTTGCATGTTTCTGCTTTCTCATAAGTCCTTGCTTGGTCCTTACTGGTTCAAGGCTGTTGCATCCCATCATCTGCTTATTCTCCAGGGAAGACCACACAACCCCCCAGCTTTCACATGTCCATTATTAATTAATTACTTAATTTGTGGTCCTTAGACTAACTAATATAATTTAATTAATTTATTAATTCAAGACTAAGTGAACGACAAGTTGAGGTACTGCCCACGTGATGGATGCCATTCGATGTGGAATCTTTTTGGTCACTGCTTCACCCAGTCACCTGCTTGCGCTTTGATCAAATTTTAGACCAGTATGACAGGATTTGTGTTAGAAGTCACCTTTCACAACTATTCTAATTCTGCTGCTGAATTCGACATTTTTGGTGTGCTAGTCATAGTACTTTGGCAATTGATTCCTAGATGAAATTGATGTTATAAAGATATAGGAATCCTTCAAATTTGCTAGTAAATCAATATATTTGTTTTCTATTTATTTGAATATATAGTAGAAAACAATATTTTATTAAATCAAAGAAAAATCTGAAAAATCCTCTAAAATAAAAAATAATATCAGTATTGAAACTCATTTTTTAACATAAAAATTTATTGTTTCGCATTAATATCATTTTCAGGAAGGTATTTTGATAGTATCCCTAAATCAAATAGAGAATTAAGGCTAAGATTTCGAGTGCTTACTTCCCGCAGGGAATGGAGTCCAAATCAATTAATTAAGTCACATTCATTTCAACCATCTCCAGCAACAACAAATTACACTTCCAACTTGCATCATAGTTTCTCACAAATTATTTGAATTATTGATCTATACTTGGTTTAGATTACTGTAACTATCCTTTTAATTGTTAATTTCTTTCTCTTTATAATTTTTAGGTCCTTTTGGGTTCTAAACTTTTCAAGGGTTTGACACATTGTATTTTTCATCTTCGATTGTCTTGTTTATTGTTTCGAAATTATAGTAAGATTATACTGACATACATTTCTTTTAAAAAAAAAAGAGTAGACACAAGCACAATAGGATCTAATGCATAATAATAATATATATGTTAGTTGCATACATTTCAACATATTGTTTTCGAACAGTGAAGCTTGATTAATTTATCAGTTCTTGGGCAATTAAAGTTGGCAGCAGTCTTTCCAAATGTATGGATAAAGAAATTTCATTTTTTAGAATTTTTTTTTTAAAAAAAAAAAAAGGGCAAGGAGACTATATATATTTCATGATCTCAGTAGTACAAGAAGCAACTTGGAAATTGGAGCTTTTATGATTTTTAATCTAGAAAACTAAACACAACACTTTAAAAATTAAGATTTTATTATAATTAAAACCAATAAGGTATGTTTCGCTTATATAATACTTCACCTCATGGCCAATAATAACAATATTCGAACTTTTCTCTTGTTTGGTGAAAGATCTAGCTATTATAATTTATATACCTAGATAGAAAAAATTTGTATTCATACGTGTACGGCAGCTAATATTAATTCAATATTTTGAGACAAAGGCTATATACTTATTGACTATTATTTCTTTCCCTGGAATATTAAAATATACAACTTAATTTAGTGTTTTATTTATTTTTTTAATATTTTGGTGGACATATTAACCAATAATTTAAACAAACCTAAAGGATCTTATATAGCCTCCAAGGGTATCCAATATTTTAACTCAGATCAATCCCCAAGAAAAAGAAAGATGTAGTAGAATCTCTATTTATAGTTTTTATCTGTTTGGGCGTGAAGCAGTAATCAATTTCTTGAGGTTGTGACATACGTTTGGGATTATGTTTGTATTTAGCTATGGACGTTTATATAATAAGATAAGTTCTCTCCCTTTCTCTTTTTCTCTCTCTCTCTCACACGTGCACGCGCGCGCGCACACACACACATATATATATATAGTATCCATATTATAGAACAATATATAGCTCAAAAGTAATATGATATGACAAATTATGTGTTTTCTATTTCCCATACAGCAAGGATCTACATATACTGAGGTCAATTTTACATCCACTAGCCATGTTATATCATACGTCTGAGTTTAATATCAGATAAATAATGGGTTGTATATGGGATTCAACATGATTTTCTTTTTCGCTTGAATTATGGATGCAGAGTTATGATAATTTTCTTATTGATATTAATCAAGATACAAAAGTGAGGCTTTATTTCCCCTTTATGTTCTCTTTTCTACTCTCACATTTGGGAAGTTACACAAATTTATGCACAAGCCTCATTACCTCAACTGCACAAAACCTGGGGCCTAGACTAATGGGCTTGGTTTCAGACAACGGGGCCTAAGTGTAATACTTCTTAGAGAGATGGTATTTACACCCCACAAAACTTGTTTGCACACCTTTTTTGTAAATACATCCAATTAATTAATATTAAAAAAATTAATAAATACTTAGAATTCAATTGTTATGAAAAATCTTCTCCAGAGAAAAAAATGTTATGAAAAATATAATTTTCTAAACTTTATTGTATTATATATTTATAAATAAATTTTACTGAAATTATTTTTTAAATAGATTAGGATATTTTAAAAATATATGCGATCGTGTGTACTTATTGAAGGGGTGTACACATAATTTTAGAGGGCTGTTAATATTGCTACTCTACTTATTACAAATATATATATATATTAAAAAAAAAAAAAAAGTATTGCTACTTGCTTTTCTATTTCACAATCAAATCAACGCTATTTATAAAAGCAAAATATAATAAAATAAATCAAGGCCAATTTCTTTATCGTCAGACAAAGGCCCAATGAGTACTTGTAGTCTCGTACTGAGCGGGAAAGACTAAACTCCTTTTATCAAAATAACAGTAATACGGCAACAATAATAGTGGAAAAATAGTGCTAAGAAATAATATTACACACCTATTTAAAAAATAAATAAATAACATTGCGCATCCATAAAATGGCAAAACTAAAGTGATGTTTTAATATAAAGTTTGGAGCCAAATATAACATTTTTTCAAAATCTATAAACCCTTTTTTTTTATTAAATTTGTCCTTAGGTAGGCTGTAGAGCATTAAGACCAAAATGTTCTTGTATCAATTAGCTAATGGGTGATGGACTATAGGATAGTTTTTTATAAATTACAGATCAATAGTTATTAATACATTAAAGATCAAATTTTCTTTTAATAATAATAATTAACTTGAAATTTAAAAGAATGAAATAGACTCCAGTCTGTAAGTGAGGAACATATATATTAATGAACTAACCTTATCTCATCAACTAGTAATCAAAGTTACGAATATAAAGACTACCAAATTATTTAATTTCATAATATAAAGACTTTTATGAAAATTTATAATAATAATAATAAGCGGATAATTGAAAGGCATACTCAAAATGTTAGATAGTAATAATGCTCTATTTATTGGCTAAATCGCAAATCAAGCGTTTTGAGTGTAATGATTGGTTTTTGGTGGGACTTGAAAATGAGACCATCCCTTGACCAAAGAAAAAATAAGCATCTTTAGTTGTGTGTCGTTTCTGGATACTTTAAAACTTTCTCATTTCTCATTGCTGGACTTTATACGGAAGATCATTGGTATATCGTCACCTAGCACCAATCTTTATGGAATGGACTTATGGACATGCCAAAGAGGTACAACTCTGATCCCACTACCATAATCTTATTATATTATGATTGCAATTTGCAACTAGCTATTAATTATAGAAAATTCTGTACAACTTTCTGTAATCACGTCCTCTCTCACAAAACATTAATATCAATCGTTTTGAAGTAAAATTGTTTGAACAAACAGTGAAAATGATAAACACTATCATATATGGTACAGGAGTGGTTACACAGCTTCACTCAATTTGATCTTTCAAATTGTCCGTTCTGCTGTCATCACTCATTTCAATCATGCTGTCATCGCTTTTGAAGGCCTGTGATGGATATATGCTTCTAAAGCGAGCCCAGAAATGCCCGCGATGGGTACCCTGTGATGGATACCCATTTTCCTGTCACAATCCCTATCAACTTCCTTTAATCATAAATAGGCATTCATTGAATTTGTATTTGTCACTATAATCAGGGCCAATCATTACAAGCTGAAGCTCCTTAATTAGCTGACGAAAAACCATACTCTTTGAATCAAATATGAGGAAAGCATTCAGAAGATCATCATCTTCTTCCTTATCATCACATTTAAGTTTTTGTTGCATACAGCATCGGTAATTCGTTATAATTGCCATGTAAATTTAATATTATTTCTCAGCTTCCATTTTTATAGCATGCGAATTTCTCCTATGAATGAATTATAGTAATTCTCATTGGCGATGATGAACTTATTCAGTTTGTGAACATGTTTATAACCTTCTTGACAATTATTAGCCTATTAGAGCATCTCCAATGTAAATGTGGATTATCTTTTTAAAAAATGGACATATCATCAATGTGAAAAAAATATGCATCCTATATGGCATAAATATGGATTGATAAACACTCAAGTTTAAAAGGGCTCTCCAATGTTATTTTATCCATTTCAATAATAAACAGACAAACAATAATATATCATTAAAGTAAATTACCATAAATTATTATTTGATAGAAGTCTTCATTATTTATTGCTGACATGACTGTCCAAGAGACTCTCTAGAAATAGACATTGAGGTTGACAGCCTCTATTTTCTTTTTTGCCACGTCAGCTTAATAGTGATTATGAAAGTTTACATTGGAGAGGTTAATTTTAACTTTCTATCAATTTATCTGATATGACCACTACAAGAAAACAGGTCAACCATACCGGGCATTGCCCGATATGGTTGACTATCCATACCGGGCAGCACGTCCGGCGTGCTTGCCCAAGATATGGATAATCCAAATATGCATACCGGGCGGGTACCCGGTATGCATATTAAATATTCATACCGGGTCAAACCCGATATGAATACTGCCTTTGCGGGTCGACCCGAGTGGTCGATCCGCAATATCCATATCGGGCAGCCCGGTATGGATAATATTTTATCCATACCGGGTCGGCCCGGTATGGATATTTATATAATATCCATTCCTGGCTTAGACCCGGTATGGATATTTTTGTCCATACCGGGTCGGAACCCGGATGGATAATTAACCATACCGGGCACATGCCCGGTATGGAAAAGCTTTTAATAAAAAAATATATATATATAATTTTTAATTTTGTTATGTTGCATCAAAACTACAAATATACGTAAATACTCAACACATAATCTAACATTAAATTTACATAGTCTAACGTTATACGTAAATTACAAAAAGTTATATAATAATTAAATAGTCAGTACAAAATTTCTGAATGATCTTAACATCCAGATCATTCAGCAACACATCAGCAAAGGCCATCTGTTTTTGGCTACTACTACACATTCGATACCATTTCATAAATTAATAACTCTTATGGGTTTCTTACTGCACAACACTGCAGACCTCAGTTTTACTACATAATTCTGCCACAAATGCAAACCAAAGTGTTGTTTTTATTCATCAACACTTATTCAGTGTTGAAAAGCAAATGTTGTCATCCATCAAGATCTTAATGTACAAAGCTGACATCGAGAACACATAGATGCAGAGAAGAGTTGACGACGAGACAAACATGAAGAAGTAACGACAGTTGTGCTGCACATACACACATTAGTTAGATTCACATGCAACTATATTCATACCTCCTATGCATACCTCTCTATTCATAAAACTCAATCCCAATTGCAATAAACCTTATTCAATGTTGAAAAGCAAATGTTGTCTTCCTCTACCGTCCTGCAAACACAACAGCAGACGATTTTTTCAATCAATGTTGTTAATATTAAACAACTAAATGCACATACAACACATGGCCACTGCTTGACAATGAATTTCGTTTGTACTAAGAAACCAAATAAAAGAAGACTGTGAGATACGAAACGAAAGAACCAAGTTGCGTAAGGGTGTTTGGTGCTTCAAAAAAACAGCAAGATTTATTTATCTCTTTTGGTACATATGATGATGGTCTCAGTTAGAAGCAAAATGTTTCAGCAGAAGCAACCATCGTGAAGAACCTTAAGTTCTACCTTCATTATAACCACCATTATAAAGTATTGAGAGAACTAAATTAAGGTTCCACATCCACACATTTTTCCCAAAACAGTCAGTAGATTGCTTTGGGATGTTATTTAGAATAGTTTCTATGCAAAACATGCGGTTAGCGGCTAGAAAATTAATCACAGACAATAGCTTAAACATATACTTTTTTTTTTTACTTTTAATGTTTGAGGACTTTGAAAAATAACATATTCTTTTTTATTATTGATTATACAATACAGAAAAATACTCTCAATTTCTTGAATTAGAAAATGTCAACCCAAACATACCCATATCAAACATAAAAACAAAAAGAAACCATTCAAACTGAATCCCCAATTCACCCGTTAAAAATTTGGATTAGAAAATGTCACCCATTACAAACATGAAGAAGTAATGACCTCGCATCTGGCCCAAATATCAACCTCCCACCAATGATCCAAGCATCTCAACCTTGCATCAGGGCAGGTATCGGGACATGTACGAAAACCCCCAAAGCTGCACGCACCAAACAAACAAATATAAAGTCAATTACATCATGCATGGTAAGATTTCAAATTATAGGACAAAATAAGGAATTGTGAACTTGGTTTTTAAGAAATTTAATAAACTACAAATCATTATAATTTTCATACTATTGATATTGCGTTCAGTGCCAATTATCTTTTTATTAATACATGGATAATGTATGTTTGTGTGTGCATGTAAACAGGCAAGGAGACCGAACTGCAACCTATCTAAATCGTTGAGACAACAATAAAGGGTTTCAGGACGTGGGCTATTAGCAATTCATGTTTTAATTTTTTGCTTGAGAACCACAATGATACATATCATGTATAGAAGAAACTGTAAATTACCTCAACATTCTTCAACTCAAACTCTGGGTTATGAGCCAAGCATAGGTTTCCAAACGTTTCACAAGGTCCACTGGTTCCACTTAACCTTTTCAAGTAAAGACAATAATCATGTTAATGGAATCTAAAAAGAATTTTGTTTCTTGAGAACCAGAATACAGCCCGAACTGCAATAGGAATCATTCAAGAATGCAACTTACAGATCTTCATCCAAGCACAAAGCAAAGTTGCTCCCTCCACCCAATGCCAACAAGTCATTCAAACACATATAATAATAGCGGTTGGCACCTATTTTCACATATAAGAAATAACATAAGCTTAGAATGGTTTCTTAAGAATTATTTGATGAACTTCAAAGTACTTAACTCAAAACTGCAATCAGCAGTATCTATCATTTATCAAGATCATGACAGTCACAAGTTACTTCCCCTTGCTATTGTTGAAAATAAACAAGATTTTTTGCATGCAAAAAAGCGTATGTAGACTTCTAGGCATGAAGTTTATTGTCAACTGAATTGGCCAAGGCCCAAGGGTTATAAGATACAACTCAGAATTCTTTTTTACTTTTGTTTATATTAGGCTATACAAGCATACAACTTATAGCTAAAAAGGACGATGTTATCAACATACACTAAATTCCTTAAAAAGACAAAGAAAATCAGGTCAGATGGTACTTAACATTTAACAGGAAAAACAAAGTAGTTCAGGGTTTCAAACATGCCATTTGACAGCCTATATTCTAATTGATTTGAATTTGAGTCTATCTTTGCATATAAATGCTACGCGGTGGATTACTAGTCCACCCAATTTTGTATATCTTCATTATATGGTCACAAAAATTTCTTTGTTGCTTTATAAAATGAAATGTCACTTCTCCCATTCAATTGCAATACTCAAAATAATATCAATTTGTTGTAGCCTCGGAAATAATTGAACTTGTTTTTGTAATTTCCTAATATCATGTTTATTTACCAACATAGTAATCACTATTACCTGAGTCATTTTTGTGTGAACAAAACCCATTTACTGATGTGCTCACTGTTGTGCTTTACAACCTAACATAATGTTGATGATATAATTCTCATCCAGTGTCTATTTTGTTAATTTAGAAAGTATATATAACTCTAAATATGTTTACTGATTTTTCAAAGAATATGCATTACACAAATAACTTAATGTGAATACTTACCAGTTGGTCTAAAGATCCTTGGTTCACCATATATGGTTGTGAATACAAATGTTTGGTTTGTCCCCTATAGCCAAGACAGTAAAAATTAAATTACAATAATCATATGTTTTCCATAAAATCCAAACTTCAATTTTTCCAACCACAACACGAAAATGTCCTCGAAAGTTTTATAATATAAAAAATCCACACTATGTATTTTTAACATGTTTATTAAAAAATATGCTGTTGACCTTTCATTTCAAAATATTCCAATCTAGGATTGGAAATAAACTAATTCATACAGAAATTCATCTCTTTAATTAAGAACAAGTTATATAAATTAGATTCATAACAGCAAAAGCATGTTAACTTACTTGATATTTTCTCTTCAGGGAGGGTCTCAAGGGCATTCCAGCATCCCACCAAAGACAGCACCTTGGCTATCTCCAGCAATCTAGAGAAATTCAACCGCACAATGCGTGCGACCATCACATTTTTGTTGCAAAATCTAGGGAATCTACATCATCAAATGGAGAAGAAGAATATATGAAAAGAAGAAGAAGAAGAAAATGACAAGAAGAAGAGAAGAAGACAAACGTTGGTAGATCTACGGAACCGGCGACGGATCGGCGACGAGGAGTGTCAGCGTCGACGGCGGCGGTGGTCGGACAGTCGGCACAGCGGGCGCGGGGGTGGCTAGGGTTTGGGGGAGACTAGATTTGAGAGAAAGAGGTAGAGAGAGAAAGAAATGGAGAAAGAAGAAGAAAAATGAAGATAATCTGGGCGCTGTCGGGTTTAAGCGCCCATATTATCCATGCCAGGCGGGCGACCCGCCCGGCATGGATAATCCGTTTTTTAATAAAAAAAGTTCTGTTGTTTTCCAGGCCGAGCGCCCGACCCGCCCGGCCTGGATAAGGACATTGTTCCATACCGAGCGGATCATCCGCCCGGTATGAAAAGTCCGAATATTTTTTTCAAATATTTACCAGGCCGGGCGACCGACCCGCCCGGCCTGGATATAACATTTATCCATACCGGGCGGGTGACGTCCGGTATGGATATCCAAAATTTTAAAATTTTTCATTTTTATATTATTATCCATACCGGATATGTTTTGGGCCGGTATGGATAATATTATTTATACCGGCTTGTAATGTCAGTATGGATAGTGTGGTATAGATGCGCCGTTTTCTTGTAGTGGACACTCCATTTTTTCACAATTCATACCTACATTGGAGATGCTCTTAATAACCCCTGACAATTATTTGTTTGCTGGCACTTCTTTGTCAGTTATTATGGTCAACAAACTTTTCTAGCTACTAATTACTTTCACCAAGGTTGTCATCAAAGCTCTTAAAACGATTTCTTTCAGAAGAAGAGGACAAAAAAAAAAAAAAAAACCTCTTAAAACGACGACCATAAGAAGAGAAGTATAAATTCTTATAAATGAGGGCGTGTCAAGCACACATGAAATTTGATAGTATTGGATTATAAATTTTCAATTCTATGTTAACCTGTGTTCGGAGAGACTGGTAGGAATTCAACACTCAATCCCATCATGTTTAAAATCCTACTGCCATGAGGTTTTTTATTTCCAATTACTATAATAGGATTTCTTAAGAAGGAAATGATCAATTAATTACACTAATAACTCTTTTGTTGCTCTTTCTCTACTTTACTTTTTTTATTGTTTATCTTTCCTCTATTAATTTTCCTTTTTAATTTTTTTTATTAGATACTTCCAGCTTTTTTATTTCTCTATCCTCTATTTTTTTTTATAATTTTTTTCATTAATGCATAGTAAAATTTTCTTTCTCTTTCTTTTATCATCTTTCAAGCATAATATAATTTTATTCAATTTCAAATTATACCAAACAGGAGATAATAATTTTTTAATGCAATCCAATTTCATTAAATCAAAATCTTTTTTAATTTCAATCTCATTCTATTACATCTCTTGCGTCAAACGGAGCCTGAATCTTATCATTAGGAGACACAAGGCTATAAACATATTGATTTACACCAGTATTTACATATCTAAACTCTCAAACCCTAAGACATGCTGATATGTCCAATCTTTGACCACTTTATAAAATCTCCCGACTTAAACGTGGAAATGTGGCTGCTAGAGAGGCAACCTATCTCTCCATTATCACTCTGATTTTATATAATTTTACAAGAAAAAAGTTGGTGTACATTTTAAAAGAAACCTCTCTAACTAAGAGACGAACTTATTAATTATGAGAGAACCTGGGTAGGAGACGAACCTACTGTCTGGGACATAACCTACCTAGAAAGCAAACCTATTGTTGTAGGAGAACCCTCCGGAAATCAAATGTACAACTAGAAGACAATGGTCCAACCAAGATGCCAACATGGTGACATAACCTCTCCATGAGGCAAACCTGTTCTCCAGGATAGAACCTACCCAGGACAAAACCTCTCCCAAGAAACGAAACTAGTCTCCTATATCGAGCCTCCTCACCAAGGAGACACTAATGTCCAAGGCATAATCTCTCTAGAAGGTGAAACTAAGACCCTAGGAAATGCACATGATATCTAAGATAGAGTCAAGTTGGTGGTGTCCAGGACAAAACACGTTCTGGAGGCACACTTGGAACTAGAGGCCAAAATTCAGTCATTATTGCATTAGTTAACACTAGGAGAAATTTTTGTCTTATCAGAAGTAAAATGTTGGAGTTTCTTTTAATTCTTACAATCTTACAAAAAGTTCAAGACTTCAGGGTGTTGGGAAATTTTCACTAGCCCACTTGCTTCGATGGTTTAGGCATGATTAGCAACAGTTAGACATGACTATAATGGATTGTGGGGGAGAGGACAAGAGAGAAATAGGATGTAGTACTTGTTTGATACTCAATGCTTATTATAATGCTATTGGAATTGGTAGTTGTAATATATAATACAAAACTTGGTCTTTGTGGAAATGAATGTTGACAGGAAATGGTAGAGAAGTTGCAGTGGGTGGCTGATTAGTTGGATGTGAATATCGATGGTGGAGGTGCATGTGCTTTAACTTGCTTCTTTTTCAGCGCATCACCTTCATAATGCAGGGTCCTATAGACGTCTCTAATTGGTGTTCTTCGATTGCCAGGTGGATTTCTCTTCATTCAATATATCTCAACTTTGTAATATTTAAGAATGAGTCATTTCTGAGCTCCGAAGATAGTAGTGCTGGAGTCAAAATTAATCAGAGATGTATTTAACCATACGTCTCAACTTTGAATGTTTATCCACAAGCAAATGTGGATTGGGCTGACGTCTGGTGGTGCTGAAGTTGGATCATATATATCTATCTGTTTTTCACTTTTCCAATTTTAATTTCTAAACCTCATCAGCATTTATGTAGTCGACAGTTGCATTAGCAGCTTCTTGTTCTGTTGTCGGGAACAATTTATTTATTAGCATGCACACCTGACACCTACTAGGATCCATCTTTATTTTTCATGTTTCGTTGTTATTACTCGCATATTGCATGCCGTAACGTATGAGTAAAGATTCACTGTCAATGTTAATATGATACTAAACCTTTTATAAGAGAAGTTTTAGTTTGAATAATATAAGAGAAAGAAAATATAATAATTTTAATTATTCACTATTTTTTATGTTGACGTATCAATAGATTATTAAAAATTTAGTAAAAAAAATGACAGAAAATCCATACTTATGATATATACTGATATACATCATGTCCAATGTTAATATTATTTCTTTTGGTCACAATTCTTATTGGTTGGTTTTCAGTTTTGCAATCCAAAACTTGTCTAATTAATTAAATAAGTTCAAGCTTATGGCAAAAAGATTATTTGTATCTTTGGTGGCGACTTCTCCATATTCTTCAATGGGCCTAAAGCTTATATTTTATCTTTGGTGCAATAATGAAAGGCTAATTAATTAGTAATATAATTGGTAATTCGTGCTTAAGTGGTCCTTTAAGCCAATTACATTCTCTCTCTCTCTCTCTCTCTCTCTATATATATATATGCACTTCCTAAAATATTTTAGTTTCGGGATTAGGATTGACAATAACTACTGCATATTACCGATAGGTTGAAATAATTTTATGATTAATTGGCCAATCATTGACAAATTGGCCTCATTTGTGACCCGACCTTATCGCATCGTAAAAGTAACAGTCTTTATCGATGCAAAGTGGAAATTGAGTAACCCAGACCCGGTTGCCTCTTCTTTTTGGGAAAAGGATACTTTGTTTGCTAAGAAGCGGTGCATAAGTTTGAATCATTATTGATGAGTTTTTTTAATTTTTTTCAATTCATTACACGTAGAGGGAAAAATTGTCACTAACATTGAATGGCAATGAGTCAAACCATGACATGCCTACACGCTAAAGTCATCCCCCATCCACCGAGGCAATGGGTTTTCCTCCATTATTGATGAGTTTTTAGTAGTATCTATAAATTACTTAATTCTGCTATAGGATCAAAATTTAAGAAATAAATTTCTCTTGAACTAATTGCTGATGTCTAATGTTCATGTGACATAGATGCACATTTCTAAATTACTTGTTCAATTTTACTCCCCCAAAATTAAACATAAAAATAAAAAACCCTACCAGGATTAGTGTTTTTTTTTTTTGTAGGGGATGAGTTGGCTCTCTCAAATTTAAAAGATTGTGGTTAGAGCCTGAGAGGTTATGTCCCTCACCTCTCCCTAAAATTGTAATTATATATATATTATATATATATAGCTTTCTAATATGTATATATACACACTGGCCACTGCACACTCAAAATCATAGGAGCAAAACTATTTAAACTAACGTAACTAAATTTAGCCTTCAAAGCAGTGTAGGTGATAGAAATGTATGATTTATTGTATCAGTAACTTATCTTGATTTAAAAAGAATTTCTTTCTTAGAAAAAAAAAATTAAGATCCAAAGTAATATGATATGATTCTCTGTTTACTTGCTTTAATTCTTGGATCACAATTCTATAGTTTTATACTAACAAAAACAACCATAATTCAATTTTTGGTATTGTAAATTAGAATTTGATCAGGATCATCTAAAATATCTGATTGACTAAACTTGATTAGCTTGATCAATTGGTCTAATGAGTGGTAAATGATTCGTCTAGATATATCGTATCCATTTTATTGAACGAACGCACACAGACACTTTCTGATTGGTCCACAAAATGATGCTATTTTAGTATATAAACCTTAGGTGCACAATCGATCAGTTTATTCAAGATCACGATTCACGAATCACTTTTGGGTAATGCTTCTGTTAAAGTGGCACTCTTATGGGTACATTCTGTCTTTTCTCATTCTGCTTTCATCAATAAACATACACAGTACATTCCCTGGAAATTTCCATTTAAAAAAAAAAAAAAAAAAAAAAATAAAAAACAAAACTACCATTGATCTTATAACAAATTCTAAAGATTAGTTGCCTTTTCTGTATTCTCATAATCTATAAGTTATAAACATATCTTCCAGCATATGCAAAAAGCATTTTGCATATTTTCATACCAAACTTCGTTTCACTAATATAAACTATTTATCGGCATCCCTTAATTCACTAAGCAAGCATGCCATATTATTTTTATGGACATCTTTATATTGATTTTCAACATGTTTCATATTTATCTTTTAATATTCTCTATTTGAAAACAAAAGTAAAAGTGTTCTATTGAATAAAATTTTCTTTATATCTTGTCAAGCGGAATAGTGGAGAATGGAGTAGCCCTATTGCTATATCAATCATAGAGATTAGAGAAATCCTAAAATGGACAATACTCAAATACCAGATATTATTTTCATGCACACACCACTTCTTGGCACGAGGGTTATATTGTATACCTCTCCATCCGTGAATACATTTGATGTTCAATCCTACCAAACAGATATTACTAGCTTGTGTGGATAGTTTCTCTCTCTTATTAAGAGAGTAGTCTCCACTCATGGAGTAAATATCAAGACTATATAATCAGTGTTCGATCTTATTATGTCCTAATAGAATTCTATGTTAGCTTTTGATATATAAATATATATATATATATATAAGGCTTTTATAATCAGGTGTACCTAATTTTAAAAGTAAGGACCAACCAATTAAATTTATTCATTGCATCTCTTTCTTAAAATAAATTCTCTCTTCTATTTAATTCAAATGCAATTGATGAATTTAATTGATTGGTCTTTATTTTTTAAAATCAGATATATCTTATTATGAAAGTATTTTATATAGATAGTGGTTTTACTTTTTAATTTTAAAAAGTTAGAACGAACCAATTAAATTTATCCATTACATTTGAATTATTTAGGGAAGATAATTTATTTTATGAAAATGAATGTAATTGATAAATTTAATTTATAGTATTAAACTATTAATAGTAAAACCATTATATATATATATATATATATATATATATATTCATTTTCGTGCTTTTTGAATGGGAAACAAGTGGAAAGCTAAAGTAGAAGAAAAAACCAATAATGATGCATCCTCCATTATCAGTATTGCTTTTGTTGCTGCCCTTTCTAATTACCTTTCTTGGACTACTCTCTCTTGAATTCCTCGCCCATTTATCCATGATTCTATGACAATGCGAAAGATCTACTAAGGATTCCATCTAAATGACAATAAATTTAATTATCATATTAGATTTAAACGCTACGTAAACATGAAATAAGTATGCTTTTGATTTTGTGTCATTTCAATGACCGAAAGCCCTTTGTGATAATAATCGTATCTCAATTCACCTTCAATTTGATATAGGCATATGTTCTAGGGATTTTACTAGCAGTTGTCTGATTTGAAAACCTAACTTTTACTTTTTTCAATTTTTGTTCTTTTTAATTCCTTTTCAAAGGTTTAAACTCCTTGCAAACTTATTTTGAAAAATGAGAACTTCATTTTGATCCATATATTCTAAAAAATTTCTCATTTTTAACTATAAATCTATTTATATTAATCATGATCTGTTACGTTTTAAATATGCATCATTTTAGTGTCCCTAACAACAATTATAACAGTCAAAACTTACAAAAAATGTATATTAATTGTTTTAATCTTAATTTAGAATTATAAAATTATCATTTTATAAAAATTAATAAAATAAAAGAAAATTTTAAATTTGCACCATATATCAAATTGCAATGGATGGTAGATTAAATTAAAAATATATGTGTTTAATTAAAAATATATTGAAGATTAAATATTTAAAATTAAAAATTAACAAATAACCCACCCACTCCATCATCATGTCCGACATTGTCAACAACCTTTCCACGGTCTCTGGTTCCACCTCTTCACTCCCACCATACCCTCCTTCTCTACCGATGCTCTCGTTTTCATCCTTTTCTTCCATGAAGATGGCTTTCTTTATCTACCTTAACACAGCCTCTCGATCCTATGACGTCCTTTGTAGTCATTTCGCCTACAAAACCACTGCCTTGGTTGTACAAGCTGATTACCATCTCTTCCCTAAACATTGTTTCATTTTAGTTTACTTAAACTCAACGATGGCGCACTGTTGCTCACTAGACCAATCAAAACATCTTTGACAAGGTTCAACATCGACAGGTAGTCGGTTCAAATCTCGTCATTGTTCTCTCTTACAACTCTCGATTTCTATTCTCTTTCTCTCTCTCTCACTCTCTCTTCCTCTTGCCAGTGATCAAATCCCTAAATTTATCATACTTTTTTTTTTTTGGGTACTTAAGCTATCAACCTAGTTTTGTAATCGATCTATATCTGATTTAAAAAATAAAACTATTTTTTATTATTTGTTTATCAAATCTCTGTTTTTGTTCTATACTTCATTGAATTGTAATTGTTTATAGTTATGTGTTGTGTTCATGTTTTGATTTTGTTTGAGATTCTCCTTTGTTGTCTAATTTGTTTTTGTTGGTCATTGACTTCAATCTTGTAGGTACTAGTATTGAAAACATTTGAGATCTTGATTTTGTATCATCTAGTTGATGATTCTTTAAAAAAGGTGTTCATGAAGATTTTTGGCTTATTCACCCAAATGAAGATTCAATTACCCAGATCTTCAACTTAACCTATATCTTAAACTCAAGGATCTGAGTAAAGATTTAAGTAGCAACCCAAATCTTTATTTGAGTTTTTTTTTTTTTTAATTTCTAAATTTTTTCAAATTTTTTTTATTTTTAATTTTAAATTTTATGCTTTTTATATTTTTAATAATGTATGTATGAAATAATCCCCATCGTTTATCATAATGTAATGAACAATGAAAATCATAATTTTTTTTATTTTTTTATTTTTTAATACTTAATTATTTTAAATTTATTGAAATGATGAAACTAACTCCTCCTCCATTATAGTCGACTAATGGTTGACCAATGATAGAGATTAAAATGATAAATATTTGAAATGTGAAAGACTATAAACACTATAAATGGATTCGTAGTTAAAAATAAAAAAAAAAATAAAAATAGAGGGATCAAAATAAATTTTTCCTTTTTAAAATAACGTGTACGAAACCCGACGAAAATAAAAAGATGAAAGGAATCTGAAATAAATTATTAGTAGCTTTAGGGTCCGAAAGAAAAAAAGTTAGATTTGATGGCTTTGCATATCGCTTATTATTTTTATTCCCATACCATACAACTTTTAAAAACGAAAAACCCTATGCAGGACCACAAAACTATTGCTCATATATATATATATATATATGTAATGGAGGACCTGTAAAACTTGTTTAGAAACACATGAATAAAATAATAAAAACAGCAAAAATTAAAATATACTAAACATATAACATTTTTATGTAAACAATGTTCGATAATATTAAATAATTTAAATAAAATAAAATATATACTATATTTAGATAAATAAATAATCTTATACTTAAAAATCTTTTAAAATCATTACAATAAATAAAAATAAAACATAAACTATATAGAAAAAAAAAGTTGAAGTAAAATTGTAAATTGTAAAATATAAAGAAATACCTAATAAAGATGAACAGAAGAAGAACAAAAAAATTGTTCATTAAAATTGTAAATTATCGGTAGATTTTATGTAGCATAAAAAACTAAAAATAAATAGTATTTATATGTATTAAAAAGAATAAAATTAAAAATATATATTAATTAATTAGGAGGAGAAAAAATTATTAAAAATAGAAAAATTAAGTGTAATAAAAGTAATTAAAAGGAAGGGATTTAATTATATTAGAAACAATAAAAATAAATAATAGGGTTAAAAAAATTATAATAAACAATTAAAAAGGAAAAAAGTAGGACACCGATTAAAAAATAATAATGAACATTGACAGCTGCGCACTGTAGTACAGTACTCCACCTGCATGTCTACACTGCAATCGTAGACCGCACTGGGTTTTTTTTTTTTTTTTTTTTTTTTTTTTTGAAAAGGTAGAAAACTTAACAATTTTTTTTTTTAGCGACCATATTTCCATCCTCAAAATAATACATACATCCCATTTATTCGTACACCCAATAAAAAATTTAAATTTTTTCTAATTCATTTTTAAATCTCACCTAGCACCAAGACTATTCTTTTCTCTTAATTTTATTGCATATATTTGTGTAAATACACCTCTTAAATCAATCACAAACAAACCATTATATGTTAAAAATGGAAAATAGATATATTATAAATTATTTTGTTATCACTTATTAAGAAATTTTTATCTTATCATTTAAATTTTTTTAACACCTTCATTGTACATGAAACAAACCTTAGGCAAATATTTTAATTCAAATTCATTTAATCCCTTTAACTTTTTTCTTTTTTTATTAGAGATTTGTATACAAAATATTTTTTTTTTTATTATTTTACTCTCTCAAACCTTAATTTTTTATTTATATCATAAGACTTGTATTTTTAATTAAATTATGATTGCATGAATTATTGAAGACTTGCATGAATTATTAGAGTTAAGATTTGATGACGAACCCTTCTTAATTTTTATGATTAAATTTATAAACCCTTCTTACTCATTTAAACCCCAATTTTTCATTTATATCACAAGAATTGCATGAATTATTACTAGCCAATTTTATAAAACCCTAAATGACACTTTTTTTTATGATGAATTTTGAATATCAATTTAGATCTATAGTTTTTAAATGATTTGAAGCATATATTTTTACTTGTTTGTTGATCTAATAAATAAATTGGAAGAAATCAATGACTTTTTTGTTTGGTATGTGAGAAAATTTGATAAGAGAATGGAAAACACTGATATGGTGACTGAATATTTGGCAATATTTTTTATAATTAAATTAAGATTATATAAATGATATAAGACTTTTCAATTTTTTGTGGATAAAGTTAGATTTTGAAAAAAATAACAAAGAGAAAAATTAGGGATTGAAAGAGTAAAAAAAGGTTTATAATATAAATGATATGTTACTTAATAATTGGTGGGTTTACTTATAAAATATTTATCCTTTAATAATTTTATTTAATAGCAATATTGTATACTTAAAAAATATATATATACTAATTTGAGGTGCACATACAATTTTGAGGGGTGAAAATATTGCTACTCTTTTTTTTTTCTCAAATTTCAGGGGAGCACATCTCCCCGGCCCAATGATAGGTCCACCCCTATTTTTATATTTATATATGCAAAAAAAATTGATTTAGGATCCCCTTTGCTACGAAGGGTTGTTACTACTAGTTATGCTTGTGACAAGTATTGCTGAAAATTTTTTAAAATCAAATCTCCCCTCCTCCCTACACTTTAAGGTCAGTTTGATTTTAGTATAACTTTAAAATAATCATTCCTAAGTCTGCTGAAAAAATAATTTACTATAAAATTAATCAAACTAATGTTTACTTAATTCTGTTTTTAAAGCCATAAACATATATTTTGGAAAATACTATGTTAATTGTTGTAAATTTATAAAATCTCTCAAGTAGATATAAATATAAAATATTTTAATTTTTATCTAGTATAAATATATTTTTATATAATTATGATTAAGATATGTGTCCTTATATTAAATTTAATAAAGATTATTTCGTCATTTGAAAGATTTATTAATTTTTACAGTAGATTAGTGACTTATGTAAAGTAACTCCCCACGTGCTTTGCAAAACTAGTGTTAAATCTAGTCAGATTATAACTTTTGAAAGTTTTACCAAACTCCACTTTAATACTAAAATAATTAAATCATCAGATTTTAATTTTTCAAAAACAAAATACCAAATAGGACCTTGATCTTCAATTAATCAAATGTGCTTACAAAATGTAAAACGTATCAAATCATATCAAAATATTCTGTATAAAAAAATAAAAAAATGAAAAAGCCATTTATTTAGCCGGAAATCTTAATGCTCCTTTAAGACATGCCAAGCATCTCATTGCTCATAGAATCCTAGGTAGTTAGCGGCCTTTTGTATCGGTTTTTAATGGGGAATCTTCACTTCCTTATTTTTTTAGAAATATCACGTTTTACTAAAATTATTATTTTTTTTTAATTTGTTTACATTTAAATTACTAAAAGTGGTTAAGTTAGGTCCTTATCTTTTATAGTCAACCATCACAAAATTCGCCAACAAAAATCTTCAACTTTGATTGAGCCAATAGAATTAGGATTTTACCCTCAAATTATGATATACATTAAAAATAAAAATAAAATAAAATAAATAGGAAAAACCTATAAACTGAAATAAATTAACCTACAAAAGTTTAAACATTTGTAAAATGGAAACAAAACCATTTTTTAATTGAAAAAAGTTAAAATTTAAAATTTAAAAAATAAAGAAAAAAGTTAACAATAAAAGAAATTTTTTTTAAAAAAAAAAGTGAAAGTTAAAGATCCGAACCAAGTTGATCCCCACCAATAATTCTTTTTACCTTTTTATTTAAATTTAAACTTAAATATATCTCCATTGTTTGACCCATCGCCCTTTTAATGTTCATCCATAATTTTTTAAAGCAATGTATATGCATAGTTATATTTATTTTTTTCGAACATTTTCATGTATATTGTATAGGTTTTCTTTAAAAAAAAAAAAAAAGTGTTTTAATAGGTTTCTTTAAAGTGTTCATAGGTTTCTTTAAAAAAAAAAAAAGAGTATTCTATAGGATTTATTTCTACTTTTCATATTTTTAATTTCCTTTTTCTAGATGTAGACATTGAGATGACTCCGGGTCATCATGGTGGTCATTTATCTACAAAGGGTTTTTGGTTTTGCCCCCGGAGGGATATGGTGGAGATTGGCTCTCCTTGAACCACAGGTCTGATATAAAGCTAAGCAAACTGTGGTGAAGACATGTCCTCTTTGAACCACAGATAAATAGGTAAGATGGTGTTTTCAGAATTTAAACTAAAAAACTATATAGGTATTTTGGTTGCAAACTTGGTATCATTAAAGGGTCATTATATAAAAAGTACCTTGATGATATCAGATTTGCAATCAATATACTTATAGGTTACTGGTTCAAATTCTAATAATGTTATTTTGTCTATTTTTGGTTTAAGAATAACATAGCAGCACTCCGCCTTTAGTACACTCTATAATGTCTCAGACTTGTGGTTCAAGAAAGGCCAACTTCACCACACCCTTCCGAGGGCAATGCCAAAAACATTTCGTAGATAAATGACCAACGTAGTGATTAGGGGTTGCTAAAGACGTGATATTTTTAAAGGTTTGTTCATGACATAACTAAAATATACTTAGATTCGTTAAATTGAATTAACAGTTGCCTATATATTTTTTTTTTGTATAATAATTTATAAACTCAAGGAACCAAGAGTAACAATTTTAGTTTTAAAAAAATGGCATTTCTCAAAATACTTAATTTTGAAAAACGAACTTTAAAAACACAAAATACTATCTTTTTCACTTTCCAAAATACTAATTTCCAGCCTATATAGTTTTCGTCAAATTGACTTTCTTTATCATTTTATTAAGATTCTTTTTAAAATGATTTTGTAAGACGAAAAAACAAATTAATAAAGAGTGAATTCGTTGTTGTATTTGCAACTTTTTTCGTTTTTCAAATTGCAAAAAAAAAAAAAAAAAAAAAAAGGTAAAATGCATTCGCTAATGATTTCTTAATAGAGATTGTGGAGAACTAAAAAATCATTTTCTGCTGATGTTTGGAGTATGGGATTGGACTGGATCTGGACAAACCTTAATCTAATCCCATATTTAATTAACACATGGGATTAGTGGGTTTATTTAAACCCACCACATCACATAACTACGTTTGATACGTGGAATTAAATTAAAAAGTTATTGTTTTATGTTTGATAAAATTTGAGATTGGATTAAAATTGTACTATAACAAGTTTAGTATAGGTTGTGATTAAATTGGAATAAAATTAATTTAAATTTTTTATTATATAAAATTAATTTTATGAAAAATTTGAAAAAAAAAAAAAAAACAACCTATAGTTCATCAACATCTTCAACATCATCAATCCAAAGTTCATCAACATCATCAATCATCAACCTAAAGTTCATCAACATCATCATCTCCTACAACAACAATAACGTAAACATCATCAACAACAACAATATTAAAACATCAAAACATAAACTTCAAAAAAAAAAAAAATTATAAAAGGGATTCGGATTTTAGTTCTGGGTTTGATCCCATGACCAGATAATCAAATTGATAAAAAAAATTTAAAAATTAAAAAAGAAAATGAAGAAGAAGATAGGGTAGAGGTGCTGCTAGTTCCATAGCGATGTGATGAAAGAATGATGGAAAGTGAGAAAAAAAGAGAGATGGAGGTGTGAGAGAAAAAAAGAAGATGGGATATGAGAAATCTCATTCCCACCATTTTTGTTGAGAATGAGGATTCCTAAAAAATTAGGAAATGAAAGAGTTTGAGATTTTTTGCCCATTGCTCTTCAATTGCTCTCCAAACATAGAATTCGAGAGTTTGAGATATTTTAAATCTCAAACCCACTTCAAATTCTATATTTCAAACATAACCCATGAGTTAAGCGATGGATTGTTGTCCCATGTTTTATGAGTTTTTTTACTTTTTATTTTTATATTTTGCCTTTTCTTTGAAAAAATAATATTAAATTTATTTAATATTATTTTAAAGGTTACATTAATATATTAATTATTTTAAAGAATAATATTGATATATTAATTATAATATAATATTATTTTATTTAAAATTAATAATATATAGTTATATTTATTTTAAAAAATAATTTAATATGTTATGCTATTTTAAAATTAATTTAATTATTTTAAATATAAAATATAGTTATTTTATTCATATTTTTTAGTCCAATCGCAATCTCAGCCACATAAAAGAAAGTATCATTTTTATCTCATCTTTTATTGCACTAAATATATCACAATATAAATTGATTATCTAATCCAATTCTCTCTAATTTAATTCAATTTTATCAAAATTATTTAATTTAAACCAATTATCTAATATGTCAAATAAAAGTACGAATGCATGGAGTGGAGAACATCAATGCCATGTCTTCTTTGATTTTGTTTTTCGAAACTTCAGCTTCTTCTTGTCCGTTGTGCCACTGTCACATTTATAAGCATTTTTCATGTTTTAAAAAGTCTCGATAAATGAGCTTGGTTGCATTCCTAGGTGATAAAGGCAGGCCTTTCTCACCTTTACGTTGCGGATTCAAGCTGGGTGGCCCCTCTGTGCAAGCGTTTGGGAACCGCTCCTCACAGACCGCTTTTCATGTGTTTCCATCAAGAAAGCCCAACTAAATCATCTTAATATTTGTAATATGTAATGTACTATGTCAAAAAAAAAAAAAAACAATAAATGCTTTCCCAATTGTGCCATAACTATATTTAAATCCTTTTTATTATATTTTTACCATAAAAAGAATTTTAAAAAGTAATTTATAGTATTTAAAAATAAAATAGGATTGATCTAATAATTTAATATACACTTTGCACTTATATTTTTAAGATTGTGAATTCAAATTAATCTTTTCTCTTACAAACTCATCGTTTTAATAAAAATAATGATTTACAGAATTTAATATATTTTAAGCATAAAATTATATTACAATTTTGTTGTCAAATAATTGAAATTTTAATATAAAAGTGTAGGACTAAAATTTAAGAAATAGTAAAAAAGGTTTTTTTTTTTTTTTTTTTGGAAAGGTAAAAAAGGTGATCTTATATAGTAATATATTATGATTGTAAACTTGTAATAAGTTGTCATTTGGTTGCTAACACAGTTGATTGGCGCCAGCAGCCACTCATGTCTCCCTTTGTAAGAGGCATCGACATTCGTCAGATCCAAATCTCTAATTATAATATAATAATTAATATTAATAATATATTATAATAATAATAATAATAATTAGTCTCTCATTAATTATGTGGGTTGTTCTCCCACCTAGTGTGGGTCTCTCCCCCACCTCCGTGTGGGTGGATCCCTCTTAATTGGGAGTAGTTCCTTGGATTGTGCCACCAGTGTCATATCTCGATTGGTCCCGAAAATTCCCTCGGTCTGTCTCAGATATATTTTTGTACTAAAAAAAAAAATTGTAATAAGTTAAGATAATTTTTTAAAACATTTGTACCGGATATGTTTTAGATAATTTTTTAAAACATTTGTACCGGATATGTTTTCATTATTTACCATTTTATAATATTATTTTTATTAAATACTATTATACGCTTTTTCAGATTTTAAAAATATAAATTCAATCATTTTTTCTACTGCACGGTTTTTAGATTTTAATAATTTGACACTCAATTTTTCGTTTCCAATTTAGAATGATAAAACAGAAAACTAAGGTAAAAAAAACTTTTATTTGAATAAAAAATAAAAATATTAAAATAGTTTGGAGGTACTTTACTTATCACAATGCCTTTTTTTTTTTTTCCCGAAATTGATCACAATGACATTTATTAGTGAAAATTGAGAACAATCCTATTTATCAGTAAAATTTGAAAAGCTTTTAAGAGGTAAAAGTAAACAACCTTTCGCAGCACGCATTATAAATCCACCAGCACCAGCAAGCGCCAATGGCATCAGAAATTAACATAAGCACGACGCTCAAGCACTCACCATCAACCATCACATTTATCCCCAAGCAACAGTATACATTAGAAGAATTATTCATTCTGCTTAACAACAATGTCTACAACAACATCAATATTGGGAGAGAACCCAGTTGAGAAAACCTCTGATCAAACTTCCCCTCCAAATTTCAGCCAAGGATGTTCGACCAACGTCATCAGAATGATGATTTCGGAGCTGAAAAAGCAACGAGGAATAACACTTCCCCTGGTGGCCATGAATTTAACTTGGTTTGCTAAGATAGCCATCACAACTGCATTTCTAGGACGCCTTGGAGAGCTGCAATTAGCTGGTGGGACTCTCGGTTTCACCTTTGCTAATGTCACCGGCTTCTCTGTCTTAAATGGCCTCTGTGGTGCCCTGGAGACTATTTGTGGTCAAGCTTATGGTGCAAAAAATTTTAAGCTTCTCCACAAGACCCTTCTCATGGGGATTATTTCGTTGTCACTGACGTCCCTGCCTATCTCTTTCTTGTGGCTTCATGTTGATAAAATCCTAATCCATTTTGGTCAGCATGAAGATATTTCAATTGTTGCAAAGAACTATCTTTTTTATCTTCTTCCTGATTTAGTTGTCACTTCGCTTCTTTGTCCTCTCAAAGCTTTCTTGAGCGCGCAAAGCATAACGATTCCTATCATGTTTAGCTCAGGTTTAGCTCTTGCCTTTCACATACCTATCAACATCCTGCTTGTAAAAGCTAAGGGTCTTGAGGGAGTTTCTATGGCAATTTGGATTAGCGATTTTGTTGTAGTTATTTTACTTGCTTTGTATTTGTTGGTGATGGAGTATTATAAGGAGGGGAAGTGGAAGGAAGGAGGGTGGTGGAACCAAAATCTCTCTGACTGGCTCAGATTGCTCAAACTTTGTGGGCCGTGTTGCTTGACCACCTGCCTTGAATGGTGGTGCTATGAGATCCTGGTTTTGCTCACAGGGCGACTGGCAAATGCCAGGCAAGCAGTGGGAGTTTTAGCCATTGTATTAAACTTTGACTACTTGCTCTACTCAGTGATGCTATCTCTATCTACAAGTGCATGCATACGAGTGTCAAACGAGCTTGGTGCTAACCAAGCAGGCTTGGCGTACCGCTCAACATGTGTGTCTCTGGGAGTGAGCATCATTTCTGGTTGTATTGGTGCTTCGATAATGGTAGGAGCCAGAGGCATTTGGGGGTCTTTATTTACCCATGATAAGGGAATCATAAAGATGGTGAGGAGGATGATGCTGCTAATGGCTCTGATCGAAGTTGTAAACTTCCCTTTAGCAGTTTGTGGTGGAATTGTTCGTGGAACAGCTCGGCCATGGTTGGCTATGTATGCCAACCTTGGTGGATTTTACCTCTTAGCCTTGCCATTGGGCGTGGTTTTAGCATTCAAAGCAGCATTACAACTTGGTGGGCTGTTGTTAGGATTTTTAATAGGAATGGTTGCGTGCTTAGTATTGTTGTTGATTTTTGTTTCAAGTATAAATTGGGATGAAGAAGCGGACAAGGCACAATTTCTTGCTCGCAACATGCAGGGAGTCATAGAAGATGAAAATCACACATCCATAATGAACAATGATGTAGCATAAAAATAGCGTAAGAACAATGTTCTTGTCATAAAAGGTTCCAACACTAACCACAAAAACAATAAAAAGACAAAACTACCATCCTCACAAACTTCTCAAGAACGAGGTTGATGGATCTCCAACTACCTAGTAAGTCCATCGCGCACGCCAACATTTTGGTGCCTGTCTATTTCAGCATTATCTTCTGTGCTCATTTCATATTTGTGAATTACTAAAAATTTCTCACCTTCTAGCTTTACGTGTTCTTTCAAGAATGCCCATTAACATGGGGATAGCTACAATATTAGGGATACAATTCCCAAACAAGAGATCGCATGGCTTGGCCATATAATAAATTACACTGACTTATAAATGATTGTGCAAGACACCATGTGGAACACAAGGCATTAAGCATAAAATTTAAATTTTACCCTGACATAATTGACTTGCACAGAGAAGCAATGAGACAAACACTAAAGGATGTTCAGTCCTAAAAAGGTGCCATGAATGCAAGCATGAAAACACTAATAATCTCAATGGAAAGCTCAAAAATAAATCACTGATCCATATCTTATGAATAGAATTACAACAATGTTAAGTGAACATTAAGGCAGGTATTACTCATCTGCAAACCCAGGTTTTGAACTCAAAGACTCCAGCTCTTTGGCATTTTCATCACTGAAGCCAAGGGCAGCCATTATCTTGCGAGCTGGTGAATCCATTTGAGACCAAATTCCAAGAAGCAAGTGACTTGTCGTGAGTTCCCCATTATCACCTGCAATTTGCTAATACATCAATCAATTGGAAATACTGAAGCGTTCTCTACAGCAAAACAGTTGAAAATTTATAATCCAGTGATCCCAAAGTGAGAATTAGTGAAAGATATAATCGAGGGTGGCATCTTCCTGTCCACCCAAATAAACAGGCACACACCATTACAGAATATTGCCTCAGACATCTGAAGGATAGTATACTAAGGAGCCAGAGAGTCTTGAGATGTCTCCAATATCACGATGTGATAAACATACTTACAATACAAATGACATAATTACTAATCAAGAAGGATAACAAGCGGCAGCTAAAATCCTCACAAATACTGTTGAAACCAAATTGTTTCTAATTATTTTCCATTTTTTTTCTTTAACCACGGTTAAACAAGGTTTGCGATGAGAGTGTGGATTCAGTAGTTGTGTGTTTTTTCAATCCTTACCCATTAAAAGATTTTCATCACTGAAATTCACACAATGCATATTGATTTATCATTAAATCACATCGATCCAATGATCCTTTCTTCGTCACTACACAATGTACAATATACATGCACAGCCCCAAGTTTCAGTTTGTCTATTTAAGCTTGAAGAGAGGTCTAACAAGCTCTGCAATTAAAATAAGAGATTACACCTCAACCAATCTCAGTGACTCAGTCTAATGCTCTTAAGTGAAATTGACCTGCACTCCAACATGAGTAAACCAGATACTTAAAACACAAAAAAATTTAATTGCATTAGACCATTAAGCTACCCCTCAAAACTCCAAATCGAGAACCCAATTCCTTTCTATTTTGACAAGACTGCATTTTCACAAGCCTAGACAACAGAGAGAATTTAAATTACTGGACACATTCATACACAATATCAGACATTCAGTTTCTCAAGCCAGCTCTAATTAATTACATTCCGGAGAAATTAGCTGACCATCTTTTCAACGCTAGAAAAGTTATGGAAGATGAATAAAGTACTATGTAGAGATTACATAACCTTATATAACTGCAAATGAATAAATAAATTCGAAACTGACCTGACTTCAGTTTTTGGTCAATGGCCCAATCAATGGCTCTTTGAGCATCTTCAGTCAAAGGAGGATGCTCAGGACTGAAAAAGAAAGCATCACCCTTTCCAAGTAACTTTATAACCTCTTCACGCACCTTGAAGAGTGTCACTCCATTTGCCCGCAGAACCTTTGCAGCCAGACTAGTTCCTGCATACCATATGAAAACATTTCATATAATGTATCTTGACTACAAATTTATATCGTATTTCCTCTGCCAAAGGATGTGAGATAACATATATTTAAAAATAAGACAGGAAAGGAAAGCAAGTCTTTGAAAATGCACCTACATGACCCTACAGTCTACATTATAATGCAACAAAATAAGCAATGAGACATTTTGCCTATCTTTCACTTTCATTATTCTTACGTTGCACTGGTCCCTGGTCTATTTCTTTCGGCACAATAGCATGATCAAGAATGCAGATAATAATCTCGAAAAATGGATTCTTCAAATGAACCTAAAACACAACAGAAATGAAGCTACAGAATTTCATCTCGAGGGCATAAAATCAAATGTATATTCTTAGAACTCGATTTCTTTCTTCTACATTGACCACTGCCTCTATTTCGTGCCACATCTATCTGGTCCAAAACTAGAAATATTGAACTTGATAAGTCCAAAATCACAATGAACATAAAAACATGTATCACAGTTGAACAAATAAAAAACTTCGTCATCGATCAAATGACTAAGCTAATTAAATGGCATTAGCCAACTATGTCCATGCTATGTGTAACTGCTCCCTCTTAATCATAAGTTGTTTAGATGCATACCAAATCGAACAAAAGCATATACCCAAAATCACATTACAACTTTCAATAACAACTACAAGTAACCCAACAAATTATACATTCAAAGAAATCAATTACATATATTCAAAAAATAAAAATAAAATAACGGAAATCAATTACACAGAAACTAACGGTTGAGACTTTGAGGCATACCCTCAGTCAAGATGCCCAAAAGGAGTGCTTCAGTTCCAGTAGTAGTGTACTTGAGCTTTCTTGCTTCTAACTCAGCCATGGTATATGACTTAATTGCTCTCCATGACCATCTAATAGTTTTTTTTCCAAATCAAACCCCGACCAACACAGACCAAAACCAATAATATCAGCAAAACCAAAATTCAACACTCAACAATTTTGCTCAACCAAAACTAAACTCACTTGGGAGTTTTCCCAGTTGAAGCATCACTGTCTGGTTTCCTGCAACAACAACAACGAAATCAAGAAAACCTGAAACAGCAGTTAAAAGTCCACTCAACGGAAAAATGGGGGATGGGAAATACGCAGCGGGGACACTAGATGAGATTGTAGCAGAGCGCTTTGAGAGGTGGTTGGGTTTAAGATAAGAGGAGTGAAGAAGAGTGAGAGTGATGCTCTTTTTGGCTCCTACAAGCAAAAACCGTGGTTGAAGAGATGGAAAAGATGAGGAGGTGGGTCTGCTTGTGCAACTAGGTTGAATTGTAGAGGGTAGTTTCAGGAGGTAGCGAGCTGCCATTCCTCAGCCTCCAATGTCGAAATTGAAACTTGAAATTGGATTGCAAACCCAACCGAGTGAATTCTGGATAGGGGAGCTAGCAAAAAGCGACAAACGACGCCGTATAGGAGTATATCCAGACTAGACTAGAAGGTCCAAAGACCAGCTCGCAGCTTTGGAATGAACCTAAACATATTACGAGGCGATTGGTTGGGCCAATCATTTATTCAATGGGTCCAGAGGACGCAAGTCTGCAAGTCCACAGTGTGAACATAGATTTATCCACCCCTTAAAAACTGTTTTTTATTTCAAAAAATTAACAAAAATGAAATATACTTGTGATTTTTTTTTTTTTTAAACTTTCATTCGAAAAATTTGATAATTCTTTTTTTGAAAGAAAATAGGTTCATATTTCATTCATGCATTTTTTTCATGGCATATTTAAGTTTGGAAAAAGTTTTTTGATTAAAAGTATTTTTTTTCTTTTTTCTTTTTATTTAGTTCACATGCAATCGTACAGTGATATTAAATACTGATTTTACCTTTTGGCCAGTGCAACATCAAACAATATGGTTATATTGTGATTAACCCAATATAATTTAATGTAATGATGTACATGCTGGATCTTATAGTTGCTGAAATAGATTGGTCGTTCTACTATTAGCTTAGTTGGCCCACTAGTAACTTGCAACAAAGCCAAGAAACAGTTCAAGGTAAAATGCTTGGACATTGGTGGTGGTGCTAATCTGCTGGTCAGAACACTCTGAAGCTCAAGTCAACTAATAAATCAAATTAATGATAGACTGAAATTAAAATAATGAGATTAGAAATACTTCCTAATTTAATCGCTAATAAAGATAAGGTAGTAGATTGGAAGATAGCTATTGGAATATCACTTCATGGAAGTTTAATCACCTTTGATTGGATTGTAGTGTCATCGTTTATCGGTGGTTAGAGTTCAACTAAGGTGAATAATAAAGTGAGAGAGCGGAGAGTCTAAAGTCCATTTAATGGTGTTGAAGGTGCCTTTTCATGGGCGTAGATCTCTTACCCGTTAGTGGGTAGACGCTTCTGAGATCAAGGAATCACATTTTTTGATCTTAACGTCAGCTTGAATGCTCAATTGTTTATGGGTGTATTCAACGAATGGGTTCACTAGCATTGGGGTCCTTCATGTCATTGGATTTTTTTATATTGGTCCTGGATTTTGACCATTACAAATGCAATACAATTCAATCTAATACCCTATATCAAACGAAGCCTACGAACAAAAGGAGTGTATTGCACCACCTCCAAACAAAGGAAGCAGCAATCTCTTCCATTTCTCATTAATTTTTATGTCACTTTTTGGTTTCACTCTTTTAACCTTTTATTTTCTTCTCTCTGTCTCCCGCTCTATATATATATATATATATATATTCTTAATATTAGTCAGTAAGAATGTAATTCAAGTTGGCTTTATATATATATATATATATATATATGTATGTTTGTATGTATTTTCTTAGTAATAGTCAATAAGAACGTAATTCAAATTGGCCTTTTTGATTCAACTATTTTAATTGAAAATATCTTGTTGCCTCCATCACAGCTATACCATTAGGATGATATATGTTATCTTTCCCAAAAGTTCAAATTACTTATAATATTTAAAAAATAAATAAACAAATCATCAAATGCATTTTCAGAAACAAAGTAATTGGGGGTTTATGAAAAGCGGGCCTCTTAAAAAAACATAGGTGGGCTAGTAGTAGCACTCAATGTTGGAAGTAGGTCAAACGTAGCTGTCAGATTGGGCCTGGGTCAGCTAATTTCTGTATGTATATACCTCAAAGAGCCCAGATTGCCTCTTGTTCAGGCACCAAGCCATATGCTGAACTTACATCATGTGTGCTTGCCCGCTTGTACTTTTTTTTTTTTTTTTTAATCATCTCTATCCTGGTCGTGTCTTTATACACTTTATAAAATGCATGAATTTTCTAAAATGATATAATGATATCTAGATATTTGTATGGGGAGAAATTATATAACTTTTAACTTAAATTTTTGAATTTACTATCTATTCATTAATCTATATTCACTTAATCTAAAACTTGAAAAAAGTAATTTTGCTATAAATTTTTTTACAATTCATTTTTAAATGCTTTTATATTATTATTCCGGTATTAAAATTAAATATTCTGTTTACTGATTTGTTTTTTGATAATTTAGCTCATTTTATGCAATATTTTACTAACAATACATCAAATTAGAGTAAATCATGAAAGTTTACACAAATTATAATATACTATTATCATGGTTATACATCACGTAGTGTAGTTATTTTTCATATTTGATTTGATTTTAGTTGCTTTGATTTCTCATTTATATGTTTATTTGATCATATAGATTAGAATAATAAAATTTTTATGGTCATTTGTTAAGAAGGTTGTTGTAACTAATTGTTAGAGTAAGTATTTTTATTGTAGCATTTTTCCAGTAGATAACAAAAAAAAAAAAAGGATTGAGATGTTTAAATAATTCACAATAATGTGATATTTGTAGTATAAAATATATTAGAATTCAATAAATAATTTGGTTGAATTTTATGGTTGTTTATATTTATACTAACCAAATATTCCCATTCAATTCGATACAAACATTTTGTGTTGTCTTAGATTATGATGTAATTTGGTCCCCCGAACGAAGGAATTCCCATTGGGATGTCTCATTTGATCAGTAACTTCTAAAAAATACGTAAAATTCAAGGGGCTTTGAATGAGGCATCAATGATCAAACTGCCTACAGTCACTTCAATATCGAAACGTGTCAAAAACACCCTAAAGCAACGTGACAGGTGTCAATGTCACCTACTGCAAATGCGATCGACAACAATAAGATACCAGCAAATCCTCTAAGTACATCAACGATTCACTAAAGTCTAAATAGGTAAGCGATTTTGAAGTTTGAACATCAACACTTGTATCCCAACCTAATTGTTTGGAAATAACCTAACCATTAAAAGGTGAATCCACTGTCACAATCCAGTGGAGGCATTTTGACGAGTTGGTTCATCTTGTAGGACCTTTAATCAGAGAACCTCTTTGGACTTTATTTGATCGTCTCATATAATAGTCAAACAAAGATTAAAGACAAATTTTGTACAGACATTGGCGCTGAAAGGAGGGTCCTTCCAAGGAGCCTAACCGATCGTAATCATTGCAAGCTCCGGTATTGTAGCAACCTCTGTTACCTTACGGACATCCAAATGTCATGTACTTCTACCCCCCGTTTAATTATTTTCATCCTAATCAAGCCATCCACCAGGTTTATCAACCACCTGCTTCATACCAATATCTCCCAACCATGACTGAACCGTAATGATTACCGAAATGTAGAGAATTAGATCAAAGCGTTATAACCGAGAATATCACCCATGTGATAGATACAGTTGGCGATGGGCAGAGAGTCTAGAGAGTGTTAGTTCCTAGATTTATATACAGATCTAGAGAGAGATGAATAGATCTTTTACAACTTTTGTGGAATACAACTTCTTCGAACCAAAGTTCACTTTCGTAGTTTTGTTAAGCATTTGACCGGTTAATGGTAGTATTTGTATTAATTTAATGATACTATAATGAATTATCTCACTATATTTACCAAAATTAAATTAAAATCCTTCAATTATGCTGATTGAAGGATTTTTTTTCCTTCAATCAGCACATTTTTTGCTTCAATTATGCTGATTGAAGGATTCTTGGAAGGGTCAGATTCCAAGAAACATTTTTCCTTGTTGATTATTTTTTTTTCGAGGAACGAGATATTACATAAAAAAACTGATTACACAAAACCAAAGCATCATTAGAGACTAATGCAGAAACACAAGCAGGAGCCTCATCAATCGTAAACAATTCATTCTCACAACGTAGGCCAATTTTTGCTAATTTGTGAGCCACTGAATTTGCAGACCTGGGAACAAAAGTAATGCTCAAATCATGCTCACGTTATAGTAGCAAGCCTCGAGCCTGATTGAACACCTTTTTTTAAAAAAAAAAAAATGTATTGATTTTTTCAGGTAAATTAATTTTCCCTGATTGGTCATTTTCTGTTGGGATTTTTTATAAATAAATTTTTTTCATTAAATATATATATGTAAACCATATCTATAAGTGTTGATATGAATCACATCCTATATTATATCTTTACACTAAAAATAATTAGCGCAATATAATGAAAGATCCCGTTTCACCTCTGATGGTAACTAATTGTTTGTTATTAAACAAATTAAAAAAAAAAAAAAAATTGAAGATTCCAAAAGAAAGAAGTAAACCAAATATTCCTTTGAGATTTTAATTTTCATGCTCTTATTAGACTTAAAAAGCCACCACTTACGGTGCGCCGCAACCCCTCATTAGGGGGCTTAAACAAGATACTGTCTGAAAAGTTAAGACAAAAGCTTCTGGAACATGTTTAGGCAACAATATATGGTGGCAAGTAGTGATTAGGCAACGAATGGAAGATCTGATCAACTTTTAATAATAATAACAAGCTACATTTAACCTCAAATCAAAGATCCAGTTTATCTAACATAAAAACACACCATAATAATTATGGCAATCTTTGCAAAAGATCCGGTCTTCCAGATTCATTAAATTTTCACGAGAAGCGTCGCTGTGTAGGACATTTTGTGGGCTCATCGGTCGGTTCTCTCCTTAGGTGTAACGCACCAGTTTGAAGAACGTGTATACAGATCATCAAGGTGGCGCCCACTTGAGATTGAATTAGGCCTACGGTTTTTGTTGAAGTAGAATGATCAGGTCAGTCCGATTTGTAGCATTGGAATGAGGGATACACGTAATTGGCGAGAACGTGAAATAGGAGTCCCATTTTTATTTTACAAGCACAAGAGAGGTGCAAGGGACATGCAAAATCGCTGCATGTGCGACACCTACCGTATCTCGTGATGGATGTGGACTTCCTTGCTTGTGCACATTGTGTGTCTGATAACATTAACATTCCTCTACAATGTACCTCGTATTTTTATATGGGGAAAAATTTCAATATCGTGCTTAGAATTTAGAAAATCTTTACTTTTTTAAATGAAAATTGGTTTATAGATCCATCATTTCTAAAATTTTAGAAAATTCATTAGTTTTGACAGTCAATCATTGGTCAAACATAATGGTGATAGAGATATTTCAGACATTACAAACCCATTTGTTAATTTCGGATATAAATATAAGGCAACCGCCCAAAGGAATTAAAAAAAAAAAACTAACAGGGAGCTTGAGCTCTCCAACTTTCAAAACTGGAAAAGATGCTCTAACTCTGAGAAGGGCATCAGACAATGGTATATCCTTTATAGATATTTCAATTGTTAACAATCAACATTAACATAAACTATTAAACATTACCCTTAAATCTTTAAATAGGCACATCAAAAGACCAATTTTGCCCTACTTGAAAAAAATATATATTATAATCACATGTCTCATATCTGGAATTGAGTTAGTACTATCCAAAATACCCCTAGTACCGTTATGTTTTACCAACGATTGATTAACGTTCAAAACTGATGAATTTCCTAAAACTTTAGGAATAATGAGTCTCTAAAGTCTAAACCAATTCAAGTTTAAAAAAAGAATGTTTTCCAAAACATATGGATGAAATTGGAAATTTTCCTTTTATATATTGATTTATCAATCTACAAGTCCATTTGTATCGACTGCAAATACTAAACATTTGTTATTAGCGTGTTATTATTACTATTATTAATATTATTTGAATTGGAGCAATCCGTACATAACATTGACTGGTTCACCTAAACCCATTCCACAAAGACCCTCCAAACCAGGATATTTAAACTATAAAAATAATGTTCATATTGATTTTCCAATGCGAGGAGATAGTAATTGTATCATGATGCTATTTATTTATCGTAATTTAACATGGATGCATTCAGATTATTTGAATGAGTCGTAGGCAATGGAAATGCGTCATGAATGGGAAAAGAAGATGTTGAATTACATTTAGTAAACGCAATTAGTTGCACCTATTTGCCTACATGGTACGATAGTCTTTTTGGAAACAACTAATAATGACAATGACGTGGATGATCATTCACCAATTAGTTTAATATCTTCAATGGTTATGAATGTAGAAGTGATTTGTCAATAATAGACGATGAAAGGAATTTGGAGTCATGAAAGGAACCTAACATTCACATTACACCAAGCAACAGATGTCAAATAGGACAAGTGAATTGGCAAGTTTTTCTACGAAAAATTCCAAAAGCATGACTGAAGGTCGACGAATGACGAATTTTCTTGGTCATTTCTCGTGTCTTAAGGCATGAAGCAATGCAAAAACTTGATTATGAAGAAAGAGTGAAATAATAAACTGTGATTATACGGACTGGATTTAAATTGAGAACAAGGGAATGTGAAATTTACCAATTAAGATTATATAATCGCACTCTCAATAGTCAGTACTGAACAAAGCTGCAAATTTAATTCTTTCCATAAATTCTACACATGCCTTGTTAATTTTTTAAGTTTATGAAATTAGCTAAAAATATTCTTGGCTATAAATTTTCTAACAACATCAATAGATCAAATGGGAATAGAAATTAGGGATAGGTATCCCATCCTGTTTCCCTCGAATCTCAATCTCCAATCTTATTTGATTTTATTTTATCTTAATTGATCTGAAAGTAAAGTAATTTTATTAACAAAAATCTCATTTTAATAATATAATAAAATTTCACATTCTTCAAAGAATCCAGTAGAAAATCTCGTAATTTATAAAATAATTAATTTTAAAAATAAAATCAATTAAAGTATTTAAATAATATAGATGGGATGGAGCCTGAAATTTTGTTGATTTATCCCTCGGATGGGGATACAACGCTGCAGGGACTTATGCCATCTCTAGGTTTCTCGCTAAGAAAGGAAAAATGGTTTTTAGCTAAAGGTAAAATAATTTTACCTAATTAAAAAAATTTATAATATTATTCTTTGAAATTAATAACATTATACGAGTTTTTTTAAAAAAAAAATAAAAACTGTCTATAAATTTCTTAAATGGGATAGCATTTTATTTATGATGACTTCTAAGAAAATTGAAAATTGAAAAATTAGTTTAATGAAATTTAAATGAATATATTATTATTATTATTATTATTTTAAACTAATATTGAGATGAATGTGTGAATCTTCTGGAATCTATGAAGATCAACTATTTCTAATGCGGTATGGATCGTTTTTCTTATAACATTGTAGATATCAAACATGTTAGTGTACTTTTTACAGCTATCTCAATATAAGACAAACATCTTCCCATACTGTCTTTTAATAGTAAGATCGGATTAGAACCCTCTACTTATTCAATGGCATCAATTAGTTTTTATTATTTTGCAGAATATTTCCGTTCTAACTTAATGATAAGAAGATAATGGGTAACTATAGGCTGTTAAAGTGCCTGTTTGGCATAGGTTTTGGATCTTCCAAAAACTCTTCCTAGACCCTATTTTAGAGAATGTTTGGGTTTCTCATTAAAAGAGCTTTGGAAGTTCAAAAGCTCTTCCAATCGAAGCTATACCCTCGTTGCGTTGAAGAGAAAAGTTTTCAGAAAATATGCAAAGCTATTTTCAATTTTAATGAAGCTTTCATATTCCCAAGTTTACCCTTATAATAGTGTATCACAAACTTAAATTACCTTTTATATCCTACCAAATTTTCGTTCTTCTTTCTTAGATTTTGCTCATTTCTCTTCTCTCCACTAAAAACGACTTCACTTCACATCTCTTGCCTACTACCAAATCAAAGAAAGCTTCTTCTTGTAGATCGTGTCAACACGAGCATGGTGCACCAGTTATATACTTACCTATATTGAGTCAACTACCATTGGTCCATACTAAGTTCGACTAAAAAATAAAAATGGAAATTGCATCGAACAAAACTATGAGTGAGCTACGCTGAAATTGCACCAGACTCAAAAACCTGTGTTGGTGGTTGTTTTGAGATTTTTAATTGGATCCACCCGGTTTTTTTTTTTTTTTCTCTTTATTATACTGCTTTTTAAAAAGTTACCACCATATTGTCTAGATCTGTTGACCAAACTAATGTTCTTTTTTAATTTTTAATTTTAATGTATTCATTGATAATTCAAATATTAAAATGGATAAAATACTCAATTTATTTCATTTGTTTTGTTTTGTTTTTGTTAATAAATTAGATTCTCATTCATAAAAAGTTTCCAAACGTTGACAAATTGTCTTTCAAAAAAAATGTTAATAAATTGTATTAGTAGCTAGATGTACTTGAAAGTAAGGATAAAAAGGTCATATTACTGTTATAAGAGATTTTATAGTACTTCGACCAAACAATTTAAATAGTTCTTTCTAATACAAAAGTTTTTTAGAAATGTATTATCCAAACGGTAATCCAAAAGTTCAGGCTTCTATTTATTTTATTATACTGTCAAAAATTAAAAGTAAAAATTATCTCAAATGAGCCAAAAATGGATTCGGAGCTAGCTTCTATATAATGTGAATGTATATAAATCTAGATCTACTTGAATATAAAATTCATTGTGTGCTAGGCTGGTGGCCTTTCTAATCTCAACTTTTATTTTTTCCATGGAAGGTTCTATGGTCGAAGAGATCAGTCTTTTATTAAGATATGTTAATTTTATAATGTCTTATTTTGTTTCCCGTAATACTTACACAGCCTAAGTTTATTTTGTCTCCCGTAATACTTACACAGCCTAAGTTTGAATTCTATTAATAATAAAGTGTGAATGAATAAATGTCCAGGAGTTATTGTCAACATTTGAGACTGATTTGAAGCTATAAACTTCTAGTTTCACTGTTTTTTTTTTTTAACTAATAATAATAATAATAAAAATAATAGAAATAATGAGTAGTGGTTAGATGGTTAGATAGATTTACCCAATGATTTTCGCTTTCCTTTTGGACACATGAGGTGATAAAATATGATATGATGTCTTCTTATCGGAAGCCAAAAGCTAGGGCCGTATTGGCCACAGCATATAGTTTGTCAAAGATGGAGCTCTCTAACTTCAACTACCATCTCCCAGCTGGCCGACTTGATACCATAACTGCCACCATTTGTCAATGACAGATACTCTTTACATTACATTTTTAATTTCCATTATATGATAAACGCCTTCTGTTGCTTGCTTTCAACAGTTATGTGTTATTTATGGATGTTGCTACCATTTCAAGGGAGAAATAAAAATGTGAAGTAAAACAAGAAAAGGAAAGACACAGATTGATGCATAATTTATAAATCGACTTCTTCTAAAAGTATACACATATAATTCAAGACTGGATCTCAAATGATGCAACATCAATTCATAATTCCACATAATTAAATTCATTATCTTCTTGATAATTACAAATCTAGTGTCTCATATTTAAGACAATAATTTTAAGTTTTTTTTTCCCCTCTAGTTTATCATTACCCTATTTTTCTGTAATGTTTCTGAAAAAATTGGTTTTTGATAAAATTAATTAAATTATTGGTAAAAATACATATGTTCGTTGGTTTTCATTTTCTATTTCATCAAGTAATCAAGATATCACATATATTCATATCCGATAACAACAATATTTTAACGTTTATAAAACCTAAAATGTAGAGCATGCGTCTCTCTCTCTCTCTCTCTCTCTCTCTATATATATATATATATAACAAAATTTACAATTACACGAACATAACATTTTATTCAAGAATAGTGAATTCATGTTGATTTCACGTTTTTTTTTTTTTAAAAGTACGATCATTCCATAATTAACTTTTGGTAGTATTTACTGTTTAGTGGCTAATTCAATTGTTAAGAAGAAGTTGTTGAGCAACATATTTTGAATTATATCTCAATATTCAGATTGTGTTGGGGGATTTGATTGGAGAAAATTTTTTTGAATTACTTTAAAACAGTTTTATGATGTTAAAGGCAGTTTCCAAAAAATTTATATGGTTTGCAACTAAAAGAGAAAAGAAATTTATATGGTTCCGTTGTTGTAGAATATGAATCACAATTCTAGAGTTGGATTTTTTTTTCCCCACTTAGTAGAGAAAAATATTTAAATCCCGGACCTTTATTTTGTAGAAAAGTATGGTTGGCACCAAATTATATCTACAACCTCTAAAATTTCATCATTATTATTGAACTTTACAACTCTAATATTTTTTAAAATATTACAATTGACTCGATGTTTGGGCTTCATTATTATTATTGAACTCTACAACTTTAATACATGTATATATATATTCGAATATTACAATTAAATAGAGGTTTGAAAAGATAAATGATTTGAACTCACGATCTATAAATTGTAAATGTGAATAATTCATCACATGATTAACTTTATCTGCTACACTTAAATTTTAAAACAACATAGCGATGCTATATTTGTTAACTATACAACTGTATAAGCCATATAAGCTCTAATAATACCGATCAAGATTGTTTACAGCATGATCCAAATAAGTTTGGCAAATACCACTCAATGTAGTTTAATTAAAAAAAAACTCAGTATAAAATAATAATATAATATTATTCAAAATAATAATAATAAGTTATGGTAATTATTTGAGTGCTTGGTCGTGAAGAAACTATATATAGAAAGGGACCTACATCTGCTCTGTGTAAACATTTTACGAAAGACAAAGTTGGTCAGTCAGTCATGGAGTCAATTATATAAATATGTATATCGAGTAGAGACGAGAGCAGTTAGAAACTAGCCTTGCAAGGCAAGCCACCCCCCATCGAAAAGGTTTGCTTTCTCTTTACGTTTTCTAGTCTTCACATTTGTTACTGCTACTATGTAACTTACTCTGCCTCACCTGCTTGCTATTAGATAACTTGAAATACTAGCCATTTGATTGCGATCGGACGACCCCTCTTGTCACTATCTAAATAGGACACAAACTACTGCCTCATAAAACATGCCTTCGTCATCACCTCAAATCTTCTCCACTACGTCAGAATATTCTTAGAAAGTTTTGCATTAAACAATTATTTTCTCTTGATGAAATGGTCAACTTCATTCCGTTGGTCAAACCCATGGGTTTTGTCTTAAAAAAACGGTTCCTTTAATTGGGTTGTTATGCACAACCAAACGGACCGCGAGACAAGCATGTTTTTGGAAAATACTTTTTAAAACCAAAATGGAACATGTCTCACCTATTCTTAGAAGAGATGGGGCAGCAGTTAGTACTGCTCTGCTTAAACGGCATGCTTGCGCTGTTTCTAATCCTGCGGCTTTGACCAACGCCTGTTCCTTTTTTTAGTAACCTTAATTGACGGCCAAGATCGTTTGACCAGGCAATTCTTGAGATCCTAAAATTCTTTATTGGCGTAAATCGTGGAGTGAATATGTAGTCTATTTTACACTAACAAAAACCAAATTACCAAATAAGATTTTTGATTAATTTTTTAATTTGATTTTTAATTAATTAAATTAAACATGTTTAATAACGTCTGAGGAAAACATGCCCTCAGTGTCCCACGGAGAAATCTGCGGCGTCGCTGTATACAATCCCGACCCGTCTAGGTTTCCAATCCAGGTGGGGAATACGGGGTTTTGAATTTGGCGCCAACAGTCTCAACACTCAAAAAAGCAAAGCCGACCTCAGAAAACGCGGGATTTCGAAAAGCCCGAAAATCGAAAATAAAAGGAAGAGAAGTTTTCTAAAAATGGGACCACATGACAGATGCTGAGCTGTCTTCCACGTGTCCAGTACCCGCCCTTTGGTCTCTGCCAAAAGCCACTGCATTTATTGTTCGAATTATTCGTGCACCAAAAGTGTACTATCCACGTCAAAACACCTGGGCCCCACCTTCCCGGTTCCTTCTTTGCTCCGTTGATCGATGTGGATATATCCCGTGCCGACATGGCCCACCGCCGTCTGATTTGGCGGGAATATCACTGCTTCCGCGCCAAATCATGCCAACTTTTTCACCAACTTGAACCGGAACGGTGCGTTTTCTTTTTTAAAGGGAAACCCAACCGCTAAAATGATGGGCGTTAGTTACAGTTAGTGAAACGCACGGACGGGAGAGTTTAATGCACTGGCCGCCACGTGGCGAGATCTTGAACCGTCAGGGTAAAGAATCGTGCGGCGTAACGGTATATTATATAAGCAACGCGTTAACTGTGGAGACGGCCTGTCGTGGTGACACGTAGGAGTCGGTGCGAGGGAGGGACAATGCTAAATGCAAACGCATAAAAACCCCAACCAACCAGCGAACGTGTTTTCTGACAGGCCTGCACGTGATCGTCAGACAAGGGGCCCCACAATGTTGGGACCAAAGCGATGGTGTGTTTTATGACAGTATTTCGTTAACGTCGCTTGGTTGCTCGTGGCAACTGTTAACAATTCAAAAGAAATCCACTGTTTAGGGAAAGACATAATAAATCCGAGAGCGTGCCTCCACGACTACGTCGATGTCATGCGCGCAGCATATACACCCGACCAATTAAATGCGACCACGTGAGGTTTCCCCGCTGTTTTCTAAATGACTATTATACCCTTCCTATTCTTGCTCATTCCCATGCTGACGAGGACTTTAATCATTTTATTGTGAATTTTAAGAAATGTTTATTTAGTCAAGGCATAAATATATAGTTTTTGGTGTATTGCAAAAATTAAGAGTCATTATTTTTAACTTTTCTTCTACTATAAATGGATCACTCCCATTTTATTTTCTAAGACAAAACTTTTAAGAATTAGATATACTGTAAATTCAAGCTAATCTATCATAAATTTTGACTTAAAAATGTTGTTTTCTTTTAAATAAATAAGATCTATTGGTTTAAGGATTTGTTAATATCCAACAAGATAAACAACTACAAACATGATTCGAAATGCAATTCTGACCACGAGAAACAGATTTCTTGAGTTATTAATGAGGCTCCAAATTCCCATTTCCATTTAAAAAAAAAAAACAATTGAGGATTTTTTTTTGGGGATTGAGGATTGGATAAAAATCCATCCCCAAATCTAAATCAGAATGGGTTGGGTTAATTTCCCCATTTACAATATAAAAATATAAATTATTCACATTTAATAGTTAAATTTATATTAATAATTTTTTTCCTATTTATGATTTTATCACGTGTTTGAATTGTTGTCATGTGTTATAGTTTATGTAAGATGATTATGATTGTTTTACAATATTATGGATTTATTATGCTGAAATTTTATGAAATTATTTTGTGAATTGTGTTTTTAAATTTTTAATTTTTGATCAAAATCGAGTGAAATATGAATGAAGAAATAGGTGAAATGTGGGAAATGGGTAAATGGGGGACAGGGACAGGCCGGTCCCTATACATTTCCATCCATATTTTTCCTAAAGGAGAACTTGGGTGGAGACTGAGTAAGTGTGGAGAAATAAGGATGGAGATAAAAATAAAAGAATCCACTCCATTGACATCTCTAGAGACCTACTGCATGCTTTGTAATTTTATTAATAAAAATTAGATTAGAACCTTTATTACAAAAATGAAAGGTGTATGGGAGTAAGATGGAACCAATAGAGAGGAGACATGCAAGCAAAAGAAGGACGTGACGTGTAATATATTATTCGGAAGCCTAATGAAGGTAGTGTTAAATACATCAGATTATTTTGAGAAAAACGCTATCAAAGATTGGAGATATCACCCTTCAAAATGATTAATTACCCACCTAACTTAAAGTTACTTCTATAAAGTAACGATATATCTTATATGTAGCAGACACTTATCACAATAAGGCCAAAATATATGACACATGACATATATTTACATGCACATAGTGCCATCGGAATGATAAGTTTTTTCCCCAATAAATAGGTAACTATTTAGTCGTTTATACATACAAGACAAGTTTATTAAGAATTTTTGGAAGATAAAAGTATTTCTATAAAGATGAGTTATGACTTAAACATCCAAGGGTGTTTTTAAAAATAACTTTCGGATCATTCCAACGAAAGTGTTTATCAGTTTTACAAGTTATATAGTGATGATCTCCAAAACTTAACCTTCATGTGAAACCTTAGTGTGAAGAGAAGCTTCACCCGAAGCATCCATTTACGTGCTACATATCCAAAAACTAATGCTAGTTGGAAATGTAAGCTGAGGAATAACACACTGCAGTCTCTAGACGTTTAAAGGGGTATATTCTTATTATGATATTATCTCATTTACACTACTTGATCTAACGTCCGAGGTTGAATCTTCAATTTCACAACTGGTAAGAATTTAAAAAAACAAATATAAAAGAAAAAAAGCAAGCTTTGATCCGATATTTTTGTAGACTCTCGAGGGGAAAAGACAAATGTAACCTTTCGATTGATCAATTAAGGAAATACCTGGAGGGCAAAATTAGAAAACAAATGAAAAGAGTAAAAGAGTGAAGATACACCGGCGAGAACAAGAAAACCGGCCGAAAAAGTGACAAAGGAAGAGCCGATACAAGCGGTGTTGTTACGTGTGGACGTCACAATTCGGGTCGGCGAATCACAACTTAATTAAGAAGCCAAATGGGGCCCCTTCCAAGCCACGTGGAACCACCCTTCCCATCCATCAAGCATCAAACTTCTACTCTCTTCCTCATATTGAGTCGAAACCACGCAAAGGACACTTCAGTTACAAACGTGGCATCCGACGTGGACATCAAACCGTACCAGGGCTAAGGATCGGGAGACACGTGGACTGGGCCGATGCGGTTGACCGTCGAGTGTTTAGTGTGGGCAGCACGGGCAGGCTCTCCCGCATGTGATCCCTCATTCTCTCTTTTGCGTATAAGCGTGGTTTCGATATTATAAACAAAAAAATAAATAAAATAAAATAAACGACAATAAATAAAAAGAAAAAGAAAATATTGTAAAATATATATATAAAAGAGAAGGCGGAGAGAGAGTTAAGACCAAGGCGTGGTTTGCGCTTTGCAAGAGAGAGGGAAGCAAGAAGAGTTTGGTGGGGGTTGTTAACAGCGATTTGGTCGAAGAACAAGTGAAGCCTTTAAAAGTTTGGAGGGTTCTCAACGGTAGCTGGCATTTACCTTGTTTGATCCAAGCCAAGACCCTTCTGTTTTCTCTTTATCAAAGAAAACACAACAACAACAAGGGCTTTTGTTTTGTTTTTTTTTTTTATCTTCCATTGAAGTGAAATAATCATGGAGTGGTCTGCTTGTTTGGATGAATATGAGAAGCTTGTTATTAGGATGAACACACCCAGGTCAGTTTCTTAATTTCCCATTCTATTGATTTTGCTTTGTGTCTGTTCCTCTGGGATTTTTTTTTTTTTTGCTTTTAGGCTGTTGTTTGGTATCTTCTTTTGATTTTCTTGGGGAGTTGTTTGTCACATGTTTATCAAATCTCTAGTACACCATTTTTTTTTCGTTTATTTTTCTGTAATTTTGTTTCTGTGATGTTCTTTATTTGATCATTTTGTCACCGAGAAAAGGATCCGGGATTCGGTCTGGTTCGAGATCTCCAAAACACCCTTTTTGGTATAAAATTCAATCGTCGTATCCCAGCAAGTATTTTCTCAAAACGCTCCCCAAATTACACCTCTTCATATCTTACTTTAATTACTGAAATATTATAATTAGTATTGTGACTTGTTCAAATAATTTCCCTTGTTTCTAGAATTCCATTAGACTTTTCAAAGATGTGTGCCTGATTTTTCTCTTTCAAGCACATGATATGTTTATACTTTGAAATTTGAATTTTCCAAGCCAGAAAAGTGGTTTCACTGACTTGACCCCTTGCACTACTTTTCAGGGTCGTCATCGACAATGCCGTTTGCCCCACTGCGACACTAGTCAAGGTTAGCGTTCACGAAACCTTCAAAAATGACCACCCCACTAACCCATTCTCACTTTATCCACTGAAAATTTGTTCGTTTGTTTGAAAAAAAGTCTAATTTTTTTTTTTTTAATTTATTTTTCTGACAGGTTGATAGTGCAAGAAGACATGGAATTTTATTAGAGGCGGTTCAGGTTCTCACGGATCTGAACCTTTCCATAAAAAAGGGATATATTTCTTCTGATGGAAGGTGGTTCATGGATGGTGAGTATTACCGACAAAATTTATTTCAATTTTAATAATTTTTCTTTTTCCAAAAATTGGGGTTTCTTGAAAGTTCTATTTACATATTTTTAATTTTCAATTTTGGTGTGTAGTTTTCCATGTGACTGATCTGAACGGAAACAAATTAACGGATGAGAGCGTTATTAGCTACATTGAGCAGGTAATTATTGTTCTTTTATTTTGAAATTTAATTCCAAAATTAAGTGACCATTTAATTAGAGTAATTAAAATTATGTTACTGTTTTTGAACAGTGTAACTGAAAAATTTAATGTTTCTACTTATGTTACAGTCGCTTGAAACCATTCACTATGGTAGAACCAACGGATTTAATGGCTTAACTGCCTTAGAACTGACTGGATCGGACCGTGTTGGTCTTTTGTCGGAGGTTTTTGCCGTGTTAGCCGATTTACAGTGTAGTGTGGTGGATGCCAAGGTGTGGACTCACAATGGTCGAATTGCATCGTTGATTTATGTAAAAGATTGCAATTCAGGGTCCCCTATCGAGGACTCACAACAAATTGATCGGATTGAAGCGCGTTTAAGGAATGTTTTGAAAGGGGACAATGACATTAGGAGTGCAAAAACCACGGTTTCCATGGAGGTCACTCATACAGAGAGAAGGCTACATCAGATGATGTTTGCGGATAGGGACTACGAGAGGAAACCTATTTTGAGTCATAGTACTGATTATCCTGTAGTTACGGTGCAAAATTGGGTCGAAAGAGGTTACTCAGTAGTGAATGTTCAGTGCAAGGATCGGACTAAGCTTTTGTTCGATGTTGTTTGCACGTTGACGGATATGGAATATGTGGTGTTTCATGCTACTATCAACACAGCAGGAGACAGAGGATATCTGGTAATTAGTTATGTTAATAATATCTGTTTAGAATCTCAAATTTTGGATTGTACATATAACTGGGTTTATTAACTTTAAGCGTGTGGTTGATGTGTTTTCAGGAATTCTATATCAAACACATTGATGGTACCCCAATTAGTTCAGAACCAGAGAGGCAACGTGTGATTCAATGCCTACAAGCTGCTGTTGGAAGAAGAGCTTCCGAGGTATGTTTCTACATAGATATAAATATTTTCTTAAAATTTAATGAATTAACAAATAATGCATGTTTAATCTGGCAAATATTTTAATGGGTATTTTTCATGTGATCACAGGGTGTGAGACTAGAACTATACATGCCAGATAGACAGGGACTCTTAGCGGATGTGACAAGAACGTTTAGAGAAAACGGTCTTAATGTCACGAGAGCTGAGATTTCAACAACAAGAGACATGGCGCTAAACGTTTTTTATGTGACGGATGCCATTGGAAATCCTGCAGACCCGAAAATCATAGAAAGTGTTAGACAAAAAATCGGGTTGAGTAATTTGAAAGTGAAGGAACTGCCATTGATATGCAATGAAAAGGCGGAAAGGGAAGATCAAACAGTAGGTGCGGGTGGGACAGTGTTGCTATCACTTGGGAGCCTAGTGAGAAGGAATCTGTACAATCTGGGATTGATCAGATCATATTCTTAAAGTGGCAAACAAAAAGGGAATTTGGTATGGAGAAGATTTGTTGGCATGATATTCTTTGCTTGAGGATTGGACTTTGTGTAAATATTAAGTTGTTATAGTTGGTTTGGTTGGTTGTTCGGTCGGATAGATGCATACAGAGAAACGGGAGCTGCTCCACCGATTTTACATTCTTTTTCTTATATTATATATAAAAAAAAATGCTTGCTTTTATGTAGAAGAGGGAATTATGTATGGAAAAGCAAAATATAGGTGGTGGCAAAAGTGAGAAGATTAGGTTCATACACAGTGACACGTTTGTAAATATCGACTTTTATTTTTTGATGAAGTATTAGTTAATGGTTGACTTGATTTTTTTATAATCATCATTCTCATTCTTATGGTCATCTCTCTTGGGGTCCATTGCTTTGATTTATCACAACGGAACCAACGCCTACAACTGTTACGGATTTTAAGAATATGTGGCAATATCATTCATTACATATCTACCTACATACCTTTTCCCTTAAATAAACTCCCTCGTCCAGGAATTTTCCTTATTATTACAATTTTGTATTTCATTTTAGTGAGACGTCAATTATATGCTTAACATGTAAATCAGTATGGTGGTAGATTCGAATTATGCATCCTTCTCAAATTTAAAGACCCATTTTAAAAAGATGTTAAAGTAAGTTTGAAGAGGGGATTAAATTGGAAATAACTAATTTAGGTAGTAGCTTGGCTTTAAAAAGGGTATGTAAGGTTAGGTGTAGGTGACTAGAAACTTAGAAGAAAGCAGGGAAGGTGACTTTTGGAATCTAATGAAGTGGAGGTAAGTTGCTGCACATTAGAATTTAGAGATGGTATCCTTAAAAAAGAAAAGAAAAGAAATTAGAGATGGTAGAGCTGCTAGGGTTAGACTTTAGAGTAATAATAATGTTCAAATTTGTGTGGTTGAGACTTTGAATTAATAATAAAAGGGCAACAGTATGCGCCGACTACCATTTTTAGTTGATAATTAGGTGAATTTTACAGCTGGAAAAGAAAGCACATGTCCCAACTTCCCCGTACGGCTGTTGTTAATGTTTCCATTTGAAAAAGTCAACAATACCCAACCCCCCACATCTTTTTTTTCATGCATTACGGCTAAGAAATTTTAATCTACTATTTTATTTTATAAATAGTTTGAATTCTTAATTTAACCACCAATTTTATTTATAAATTACAGTCATTTGATTGGTTGATCTATTATGATTTAAGAGTAAAAAATTTGTGTTAAATCTCATATTGATTTAGATTCGAACTATTATAATATTTTTAAAAAATATTTTGTTGTACAATTCGATAATAGTATGTATTTATTATTGTATTTTTCTTATAGAATTTAAAAGTATACTACGATCATTTCATTCATTAAAATTGTTAAATTGTATTTTACAGTTTTTTTTTAATTATTATTACTTATTTTATTTTGTTATTTTCAAAGCAAACGTAACTGTAATCGGTAACTATTTATTCTCATTTATGAATATGTCCAAACCCATTTTCTTATTTTCAACGTGTAGCCTCACCAATTCTACTTCTCTTAATATAAGTATATTAATATTACATTAATTAGTGTATTTATTAGTTGTTGAGAAAAATAAAGTTCGAACATGATAAAAAAAAAAAAAACATTTGTATAATCGTCTGTTTTTTCTTACATGGTTGTTCAAATACAAATAATACTAATTACAAATAAAAACACAGTATTATTTGTATTTGAACATGATAAAAAGACATTTGTATATTCATCTGTTTTTTTACATGGTTATTTAAATTGTAAACAAAAATACAGTATTATTTGTATTATTTCATGCTTTATCAAAACACCTTAAGTTACCAAAACAGCTTGCAGTTCTATTGGAATTTGTCTCTAATTAATCGTTAATTATCTTTACTGTTGTCTTGTCTAGATTCTGTTATCTAACCTATACTTTTGAGTCTTTTTTTTTTTTTTTTTTTCTAATTCTAGATATAGACATCTTTTGATATTACTTGTTCTTTAGCTAAACAATCTACAAACAATTTTGAATTTTGAATTAAAAAACCAAATCTTATTACAATATAAACTAGTTGATGATGGATACCAACACAAAGGCTCCACACAGTCCATAATGAGCTTATTAAAATAATATTGATTAAGTAATTCACTGCAAATCATGATCTATGATTAATGATGAATCATTTTAAAATTTTGGGTTTTGGATAATAAAAAATAATGTTAGTTCTCTTATAAATTAAAAAAATAAAAGACAGAAATAGTGAAACGGATAAACGTCTTTCGTGTTTTTTTATTTTCCCTCATGAAGAACCCACAACTACATCCCTCAAAAATGAATTGCTTGCAGCTTTCATTTTCAATACGTCGTCTTTTTGTTTCGTTTTATTTTAAATTTCATAATTATATTTAATCTTCCCTGCATTGCACCCTTAATATTTTCATGAAAACGATTAGATAGCAACTTAGTAATGATATCTAATGTTTGCAACTATAACACACGCCTTAGTGATTAATTTGAAGTTAAAGAAAGATTGTACAATATGCAAAATTGTTGTCCATTATTTACCATCCAATTAAAATATTATAATATAGTGAATATATTGGCCTTTTATAGTAGGAAGGGATTGTAATCTCCTTTTAGTTTATCCATCTCTTTTTAATACAATTGATTATAGTATTTTAAGAGTTCGAATTTCACCTAATATATTTGTTAAATTTTATATAAGTAATTATCATGTAATTATAAGAATAAATATTTAAATTACATAAGTAATAATTATATGGATAATCATATTTTTATTACTTGAATAGATATTTGAAAGTAATTGATATTGACATATTAAAATGAATCGTACCCAGCAAAAACCTTATTTTAGCTTAAATTAGTAGCATGTATAAAGATTTTGTAAATACTAAATAATACTTGATGTGATGGGTTTGTTGACGTTAAAGAAAATGAAAGGGAAGAGGGCAATGGTGGTGAACAGCTAAAGGTCTATTGACTTGACTGACGGCGCGTTGGAATACAGTTGAAGTTTGAAAATGGTAGAATGAGCGGGTAATAACCGTGTCCGTGTGGAGTAGGGAGTCACGTGCCGGAAACTGCGGCGGTTAAGGCGGGTAAGCAGCGGCTGTGTGGGTTCACGTGATAAACACTAGTGTTGTGTAGTGTGACGCCAACTCATCAGTCATTCATTGGCTCTGCTTTTAAAGAACGAATACTTGTTATTTGCACATCAATACGCAGTACACATGCCCATGCATAGGCCATGGTCTGAGGCTCGAACCTCAAAAAACTCTATTTCTCTTTTGACTCTTATATCTAAAAATCCATGCCAACATTCTCCTTTTTATAAAACCGTCGTCCGGAGTGCACCGTTAGTACCTGATCTTACTTGATCTCAATTATTTTTTAAACCAAATTCAGTAATTAAAAAAAATGGTTGGTTACTCGCTTAGTTCAAGAGTTATACAGTGCTCTTACATATTTTAAAAAAAATTATGTGGTATTTGCTTACATTTTAAAAATTATTTTGCTTTTAATTTTTAAAGACAAAATATGGATATAAATATGTTTATTTGATTTTTTTAAATGGAAAGTAACTTGTTTTAAAAAAAATGGAAAGTAACTCAAAAAAGTATAAAAACATTTTTTTCTATGTTTTTCACTGTTTTCTAAAATAGATTTTGAAAACAAATTATTATTTTTTATCTGTAAATACATGTTTTATTTATTTTAAAAATACTATGAAACATACTTTTATTATTTTCTGTTGAAAATAACTTTTTAAAAAAATTAACAAACATCAAGCGTGTTTGAAATAATGTTTTTAAAATATAATTTTTGTTTTCAGTTCAAAATAATAATAATAATAATTTTTGTTTTCAAAAGTAATTTTAGAAAATATCATTTTAGAGAGGATATCCAACACTCCCCTGAGTTTGTCATATGTAGTGAGACTTTTTAAATATTTATGATTTAAATATCTACTCTCATAATATTTAACACAAATTTCTTCATATAAATATAAATCTCACAACAAACATAAAATGAGAGGTACACACTTAAAATAAGAGAGAATGTGCTTACAATTGCATAACATTCATTAATTATATCGATGAGATTTCTATTTAACGTGCTTAATGTTCTTATTCCCTTTAAATAAAGCCACCATATAAGATTTCAAACAATTGCATTGAAACCATAACTTCTTAACCGAACCTTTTAGATATTTTTCATTATAAATTATGATATAACTATTTTTAGTTTAGAGTTCTAATTGTTATTATTATTATTTTTTTATAATGATACTTTACGAATCAAAAGACTATTAGAGTTATTAAGATCGATAGAATAATCTAAATTACAACTCTCATATTTGAAAAAGAGATAACTCTTATCAAAAGGAGAATTTAAAAAACAAAGATAAAACTTGAACCATTATCCTCTTACAATCAAGGTAGGCACGCAATTAGAATTCATACTAAATGGTAGTGTGTTACCAATTATCAATTCAAACATGCTAAATTAACATATATTAACGACACTTTTCATAGTTTCATTGTATATGCTTGGGAAGATGCTCAATAATGTGGGATTCCAGCCTGGCAATATATATATAATCGGGTAGTGGATATCTATCGTTAATGTTGTACCTAAGTATCTTTTAACTTTAAAGCCAAATTAAGTTTTTGACAACGTGCTATGCCATGCATCTTTAAATCATATGTTATGTAGCCCACAACAAAGCAAATTCAATAAAAAGTACGTCTTAAAAGTCCATGTGAGGTAGCAGAGAGCGAGGAAAGCAAAGCATACTAAATGATCATATTCTAAGGCAACAGATGCCACACCTCAGATAATAACACAGAACTAACTGAAAACTGTACACATGCTTATATTTATAATGTTAATGCATTAATAAGATAAATTTAAATCTTCTATATATATATAGAGGATGTATCATCATCCATGAATATGGTTTATATATTTATTTTATAAGTACATTCATATTCAAAATTTGAAAATTAAAATCATTACCAGAAGCTCCGTATTAATACTAATATTACCCTTATTAAAATGAATTACTTATTCGTACTTTGTAAACCCTCAGAGCATTAATACTTCTAATTTAATTCTTACATCATTATATTTCTTTTGAATATAAAGGAAAGCTGATTGTTTTCATCAAGGCATGTCAAAACTGTTTCTTGCATTAGCATACTTGGCCTTGCATATAATTTCAGTTTCATATGACTAAAACAATTATATGAATTATGTATTTTATGGGAAACTTTGATACTTAAAATATAATTAGGGTTTAATTATTTTATATATATATTTTGTAAGTAAAAGATTTTTATTTAATATGATAAGAAAAAATCTAATAAATTTAGAGCGGAAGGAACTAATTTGCTTCAAACAAAGCAACTAATGTCAACAATTGGCACGACGATGCTAATTTGCCTCCAACCGAGTTAAATTAGTTTTAAACAGTGTTCTCATGATTAAAATTTCATTATCTTGCAACTGCAAATGATCTTCATGACTGCCTTTTTAATTTAGTTTAAGTATCAAGAACAACATTAGTACCATTCCATGTGGCATCTGATATTGCTTCCTTTTAAATGATGTAGATTTAAAACAAAGGTTTAAGATTTAATGGATGTGATTATTGGGTGTCCATATTATTTGATTTAAAGTAATGTCTTTTTTTTTTTTTTTTGTCATTTTAAATAGGGATATTTTAATAATTAGAATTTTTAATAAAGCTTGGTGTGATAATCATATTTTCGAGTGGTAATAGTGAGATCCAAAATTGACGTTTTGAAATGATAAATAATGACAAGTGGTTTGCTATGTTGGCCAACCCACCTTAAGCTCTCCTCAAGCTACACAAGGTTTTGAGTATCAAGTTTACCGAAAAATTGATAATTTTATATATCTTAACTAATTTATTTACGAGCAATCTACTTATAAATCTCTGTAGTTGGAGAACAGTTCTATAGTTTAGAGTAGGTCCATCTCTCTTTTCTATTAAAAAATAGAGTTAAATAAAGTGTTACATTCCGAACTGTTTCATAAAGTCGTATCTAGAGACTCTAACAGATGTACTTGTACTTATAATATAAAAGAAAAAAAAAACATAATATTTTATTTAATTAACTTTTTAGACTTTGAAAATGTGCTCTAACAAAAAGGACCGTACTACCTAAATATCAAACTTTTATTTCAAGTTTTAAGAATGATATATTCTTGCAAGTTGATTTCGGGTTTCCAAATGTAGCGTAGCTACTACTAGGCCAGTAAATAAGCTAGTGGGTGCAATAAATCCATGATCAAACAAGGAATATCTATAAAACTCTATTTCAAGCATTTGTTCCAAAGCGTGGTATTGATTGGCACATGAGCAGAAATTTATCAAAAGTCAGCTGCGATTTGGCTTTGAGTTCACAACCGTCTCACTTCTCAGAATGACTAAAATAGTAAAACTAGATACCCCCATATGTGATTCCAAGCCCATATGCTTTTGATTGAATGACTTACAACCCATTATTCTTGACACTGTTAGGTAATTCTTTGAGTATATAATAATAGAAAACGTTATTGTCAGCCATTGTCAATAGTCAAAGTGCGTTTAGTAATACTTATATGAACCATCTTATCATCAAATTTGTATTACATTTATAGAATGTCCATGCTCTTTTGAGGCTGTACATGCCACTAGCATCAAATTTTAATATATGTTCAATATTGTCAAAAGCTTACACCTCAAACTTTAGGCTCAATCAACAGACTATGCATTGGCATTTTGCCTGCAAAGTTTGTTTTTTTTAGGTCCGTTTTAAAATATTAGCTTTACTTGGTATAGTATTCCATCCTTATACAAGAAGTTTCAATGTCAAATTTTGCTTACTTCATATGAAGGGGGAAATAATTTATGCATATTTGTTATTAAAAAATTACTTAAGCTTGAATGTAATAATCTGGGATAACAGAGAATATAATTTAATATTACTCATGAGACAAATTTGTGAAGTGCTAAAGTTTGATTGATCTTGTCTCTGTTGACCATCACATGGAGTTCTATCCAGGTTAATTAATATGATAAATAATATTTCAGAGTTTTGCAAGCCTAAATCTTTTATGTTGTCCTAATCTTGTTGTAATGTTCTCTGCATGAATCAATACAAAGACAAGCATCAAGCCAAACTACACAACTCAGTGATGCTGGAATCTAATTGGCACAATTTCAGATTATACGTTTCTACCAACCAAGAAACGACAGGAATACTTCATGAAATTAGCAGCATCGGTTAAGAAAACAACTAAATTATTTGTTCATTAATATCTGTTGTTTTCTTTCGTAATCCCCTTGTCAATAATATTGCACAATATATAATCAAACGGTCCAAATTTCTTGGTGGTATTTGATCGATTTTATTCTCGATCGAGTTTGACGAGAAACTCCAACAAAGCCAGCTAACTTGTTTGGTTACTATTAGCCCTTTTCTCCTATAATCAGATTCTCTATAAGTTATATTCTTGGCTTTGGCTTTTTCTTGTTCTTGTAGTGTTGGGCTGTTAGCTTTCAGGTTCTCGCTTATCCAAAATGTGTGTAAAGGTATCTAGCTCTTGAATCTTTCTGTGTATGCCATGTTTAATTTTCTTGTATCTATTTGGCCCATACTTATTTATTTGCTATAAATTAAAGAATCTTAGCCTACTACTGCAAAGTAAGCCTGTTATTCTTATTAAAAAAATAATAATAAATAAAGCAAGCCTGTTATTCTAATACTATACATTATATGCATATATGATACAACTAGTTGTTAAGTGGCATTTTTCATGCGTTATATCTTTAATTCCTATGCCACCACAGAATTCTTTTTCCATGATCTATCGGCAAGTGCAAAGTTCCAGGGTGGTGGTTGATGGTTATCTATATATATTTTTTTCTTTTCCCAGTAACCAAGAATTAAAGATATGAAGGGATCAAGGAATCAGCCCCTATCATCACTGATTTTACAATCAATTAGACAGATTTTTTTAAGTTGTAGTTTTCCCATCTCACTATATTTATAAGGGATATTTAAAAATCATCCAACGTTGCCTATCAAATTGTTCTTGACTTTTGAAGTCAAATTATTGAATTTGTTAATTTGATCTTCTCCTTTTATGTTTTTCTGTTAATAAACAAATCATCTTGGCCAGCTGGTTGTTGATATGACAAAATCGAGTTGATAATCTCATGGAGCGGCCCCTTGGCCTCCAAGAGATAAACAAAACAATTAGCCAAAACAACACTTTTCGCAAGTGTTAAAAAACATATTGTTGTAGTTACAGGAAACAATGTTGTTCTTCTCAGTAAACTCTTCACAATAATCACAAAGTTGCATGAAATTGCATTGATAACTACGTATCTCAGGATTATTCTTAGCTTAGTGGATGTCCACAAGAGACTAAGCAACAACTAAGATAACATAAGTATTAAACCTACATTCACCTTGTGAATACGAATATATGAAATAAATGGTTTAATGTTTATTTTATAATCTAATATTAAATTTTTACAAATACATGACAACATTTATGAAAAAAATATTTACTTGAATCATTAAACATGTTCAATTATGAGAAATCTAAAAGTATGGATGAAATTATTCAAATAACGCGATTGTACATCAATTAAAACCCATCATTTTTTGACTATTCATAAAGCATGCAACAAATTGAACATTTTATATATCAGTTAGAACTCATCATACTTTGTTCATTTACAGAGAATACAAAAATTAAATAGCCTAGCAATTGTTTACAGGAATCTTGGATGTTCAAGTGTGAATTGCAAATTCTCTTGTGGTTGTAAAGGGAATATGTGAGATGCTAGTATTTGGCCTCTTGTGATTGTGGTAGATACAGCCGTTGAATTTTTAGGCTGACGTGAAACTACAGTAATAATATTATTATATGCTAATGGAATTTTCCAATAATGTCGAATCAGCACAATTAATTTAGACTTTTTTGAAAGAAGATTCCTATACATCTGTTTTGTGGAATTCTTGGTATGAATATTGATTCTAAATATTTGGCTACTTGTCATATGGCAAATGTCATTGTTCATATGTCAGGCTGCAGGCGCCAATGGCTCCTCTTGAAAGTGATCTCACTACTTCATTCCCTGTCAATCTTTGTTTTTAATAAAACATCTTTTGTCATTTAAAAGGAATAAAAAATGTTAGCCATTAGCATGATGATTTCTTGAAATATATTGTTAGCAAATGTAGGAAAAAAAATATATTTATTTTTCTGATGTTGAATGTCTCCTAAGTCCTAACTAGTATGGTTAGTTGATGCAATCAAGTGTTGTGGGTATTAGTATGATTTTTTATATCTATTTAAGAGGTTTTAGGTCATTGTTTGCTCCTATTGACACTTGGAGGTGTTATTTGCTAGAAACAGAAAACAAAATACAAACAATCAAATTTACTCTTTGGATTTCGGATAAGGATTCTGATTATAATAAATGTATAAGGAATGGACACTAAGTCCTTTATACTTTTGTTTAATATAAATACCAAGAATATTTCTACATAATGTTAGAGAAACTAGAAATTGACTATCATGTATTAAAGGTCAGATCAGATTTGGTCTCAAACATGTGATGTGTGATGAAAGACAACCGACACAGAGGCTTAATAGCCTAAAAGTTACGATATGGTACGAATTGGTCCTATGTTGGCTGTTCAATCGAGATAGTATCTCGATTGGCCCAAAATAAGTTGCAGTCTAGTCTTTGGACTGACACTGTTGGGATGGATGGTGGTGATATCAATGGGCTTCACCCAAGCCCAGATAAACCCATATCTGGTCCAAGTTCCGTCAAGGTTCTTGCAATACTTGAGAACGAGTCTTTATAAATCCAGACCACTCATTTTCTAATTCAACTTAGCTAAAAAACATAGAAGTTTGGGCGAGATATATTTACATATCCAAAAGCTGCGTTACCCCCACTTTTTAAGTAAGCCTTTTATTTTTTATTTTTATAATTTTTGGACTATTATAATTTATTCGGGGTGATTGGAACCCGCAACGTTAATGATGTTGGTGTAGTAGGATACTATTGAGTTAAGCTTATCTCGTCTTTATTAAAAAATTATTAGTAAGTTATGATTGCTTGAATACCGAAAAGGATAAAACAGAGACAGAACAAGAAGATGGAGAAGAGGATGAGGGGCACTTTTAGATAGAGCCAATAATTTTAAATCATAAGTGGGGATTTTCTCTTGTATTTTTACAGTAATTTGGTGCTCAGTAAATGGTGGTACACAATATGCGCATCATCTCTTAATACATATGGTTATGCACTCATTATTCATTGAGGTAGTAAAGATTTGATTTTAACCAAACGCATTTTATAAACATGTGCATATAGTAATATCTCCTTATTGTAAGAATAATTATCTTTCAATTATAGGAGTAGATAATAATTTTTATCTTGACATGTCCTAATAAATTTATAATCTATTTGGAGTCAACTTAAAAAAAAATATATATATATATATACACACGCACGCACACTACTTTCATTACAATTAAATGATTTTAAAGAAAGGTCTACAACATTAAATTACTTTTTTTTTCTTGTAATTTATTTATCCCAACAATTTTACCGTCTCTTTGAACATAATTCTCATTTATATGCTAAATTTAGTATTGGTTCTACCTTTCTAAGTTATAATAATAATAACAATAATGTTAATCTTTTCAAAAAATTTTGTTCAAATGATATGACATATGAATTATCAAAATCCTATTAATTATCACATTATATTATGTTTGTAAGATCTCGACAACTCACATGTCAAAGCATTTAGACAATATATATATAATAATGTCAGTCTTGCAACAAATTTATTTAAATGATGTTGCATGTGGGTTGTCAAATTCTTATTAATTATTACATTATCTCATGATTTATAAGATTTTAATAACTCATAGGTTATATCATTTGAGCATTGATTTAGACAAAATTTTTAATAAACTTAGCATTACTTATATATATAGTGATTTTACCATCTTAATGTCTCCTGACTTAAAAATGTTAGGATAAACCAATCAAATTCATTAATTATATTTTAATTAAATTGGAGAGAGAATTTGTTTTATGAAAGAGAATGCAATGGATGAATTTTATTGGTTAACTTTTTAAAATTAAAAGATAATGATGGTATAATCACTATATATATATATATATATGTGTGTGTGCGTGTGTGTGTGTGTGTGTTGGGGGGGCGGGGGTAACTCTGTGTGTGAGATTTATTTAGTTCTTTTTTTAACTAGAGAGGGAGAGAGATTTTAGTTGAAACCAGTTTACATCTATATTCGGGCTGTTTGATTGTGCTAATTACTTTAAGAGTGATCGTGTGTGCGTGCGAGATTCTGCCTCAAAATATTGATCTGTTCGGAATTTGACCCACTACACTTGTCCATGGGCTTACCTCCATTTATGGACTCAACCGGCAAGAGTGGTGATATTTGCACCCCATTAAAATTGAATGTACGCCCCTAATTTCATATATTTTTAAAATTTTGATATTACCCTTAATGTAGATTATTAATGTTTTTTTTTCAAATATATATTAGTATTTTTAACAATTTATTTTTCAAATTTTTATAAATCACTAATTTTAAAATATAAAATAAAATATGTATAAAAAATAAAACCCTAGATTCAGTAGTTTGATTCTCAAGACACAAGAATTGATAGAGAAACCGCTTGGATAGAAAACATAAATGAGACAGCAGCTAGGGACGACAACGGGTTGAATCAAGTCTGGGTGGGCCTACCCTTAAATTTTATCAGAAATTTTTTAGGGGTGCCTCAAACTTGACCCATGCTTGAAACGAGTCACTACTTTCCATCTCAAACCCGAACCCCGATTGGAAGGATTTGCCTCAAACTTGTCTTATTGATCCGATTTAGTTTTTAACTAATAATATAATTAATACCAAAAAACAAATATATAAACAAACAATATATATACATTTAAATTTCTGGTATTTTTTTAAAATCAAATTATTGGTCAAAACCAATTTATTATTAAAAATAAATTAAAGATTATAAAAAGAGAACAAGACATAAAGCCCATACAAAAATAAGAACCAACCAAACAGGGGAAAATTGTCCGAGAGAAGAGATAGACAGCAGAAAATTCAATTGAAACCAAAACTTTGCAGAACTATCTCTATAATAGACTTCATTAAAAAACTTTATCATAAAAACCCATTGAAAAAAATTCGAGAAGGAAAAGTAGCATCCACCCGCCAAAGCTAAAATTAACGAAACCGATATCTATATTTGGCAAAAAGATCATAAGAAAGAAGAAGACAGAAAAATTAGGAGCTGTCCACCATTAAATGATATAGACAAATGAAGAGGATTAAAAAGTTAGTGCATCTGCCATAGAATTTTCTTCACAATAAATATGAGTCACCTTAAAATTCATACCATACAAATAATAAAGATATTGCTCTCAAATTGGATGCTAATACTAGGAAACTTTAGAAGAATGAGCAAGAAGAAGAGAGACCGTATAAGCATAATTACTTTCCAGCCAAAGCTTCTTCCAATGATACTCTTAAGTATACTGAATGATATGAATAGCTATTGTTAACTCCACCTTAAAAGCATAACTTATTCCTAACGGAAAAGCAAAAACACTCTTGAGAAACCCATGGGAGGTCCGAAAAATTCCTACACAACTAGTTAAACCAGGAGATCCAAAAGTAAA